>JAYRBW010018607.1:0-12814 GCA_036023295.1 Invenusta paracnida | reverse complement strand
ACTTTTTTCAGAGGGGCGCCAATTGAAAAAAAAGTATACGCAAATGCGTACTTTGCGTATGCCTGGCGGCGCCTATGCAGATGTACGATGTTTTTTAACGCCTCTTAATAGCTAAAAATAACATTCAAAGAGCATAATTTGGTGTCATGACCCGGGGATAACGTGATTTGTTTAAATTATACTATAGTAAATAATACTATAATAATATAAAGATATAGGTAGTATATATATATTTCGTTATCTGCGGTCAGGACAGTAATTCTCGAGTACATTATAGCGATATACTTCACAGAGAGATTGTCCCGTTTATAGACGTCACATATGCACAAACTCCAGCCTGAAAAATGTCGACTGCAATCCCATCCTTCGTGTATTTAATGACAATAAAAAACGGCTCCTTATTAGCAGTGTCAGTCACCTTATCGGCCAATTAGACAGAATAAGTTGTCCAAAATTCTTACTTTCTAATATCTGTCCCAATTTGTTCTTCCATATATGTATACTCTAGTATGCTTTAGAGAAGATTGTTCTACGCTCTGCACGCCCTTCCTTAAACCACTATTGCTATGATTCCATGATCTAGAAGTATAAAATTTTAACTCAATCGGTCAATTCGTTTGTAATTAAGACGACTAGGAAAATTTATCTTAATAAATATAGAAAAATTACATAACCAAATATGTATGAGGAGGGAATGTGAAAATTATTTTAACTCGTGGAGGTATTTCTATTATGGAAAAATCTCCTGCAACTTAAAAATATATATAGTATATGATGATAACAAAAATTATAATAAAATATGTGAACTCATTTGTAATTTTAATGTGATTTATATCTATGTTTCAAGGAGTTTCGTTTAGTGTTTTATTTATATGAAAACCATTTTTTAGAAGCACTTGAGCGACTTAGAGTAAATCTTTCAGTTAGGACAGTTTTATCGACAGAGTACAGAATATTATTTTTTTCTGTGGTTTTAGCATTCATATAAAACATATTTCAAGTATATTTCAAACAAATTGTTATTTTGTTTATTTACTCCATATTTTAACATAATGACTCGTTGTCATAGTTTTTGTAGCTTTTACTTTTTAAAGTATCGGTTTTTCGCTTGCATTACCAATACCAAAGCACAAAGATACCTTTATATGTTATTTATTTATTCTAGTATTTATTGGTAAGTTGCGTAATAAAATTTTAAATCTTAAAACTTTGTCATGTTGTTTATTCCAAAATAGTTAACAATATTATTTACATTTACTACATTTACAACAGTATTAGAAATAGAAGTACTAGTAGAGTAGGAATGTATTCTGTAAATCTATAAATGATATTTGAGTTTGAATTTTACTTTAAAAAATTCCATTTAATAATGTAGCACAACAAATTATTATTAAATTTTACTTTTTCCTGCTGTGCTGTTATTAGCAAACAGTTGATATTTCATTTGTTGAGCTGAGACTGAGAGTGAGTATATTATCTGAGTAGGTAATGTATTAGAAGTATGTTATTGTAAAAATATTTATTTTCAGTTTCTGTATATCATTATCAATATAATAATAATATATATAACCAATATAGTATATTTTAATTTACAGTTTTCATAATCAACATATACACATAATAATATATTTATCTGCCAAAAAGACAAAAGATCATATCTGCAATTACATTCTACTTCTAGCAGCTATATATCTATAAAATATAACTATAAGATCGGAGATTTTATGATATATACCCATGGCCATGACACATAATATAATCCTATTTATGATTATTATGATATATTTTCTTATTCAATAGGTATAATAATAAGAATCTATTATTAATATTATATTATATTATTAAATTATTTCTTTCTAAGTAATATTAATTATTTGACAATATAATATAATTCAAATATTTTAAATTAATTTACTTATACACCAATAATATTAATAATCACTCCCATATATTACTAAGATATTTATTTACTTTATACTATACTTATTATAACTATAGTATAACATAAAATAAAATAAAAATCTAAATGGATAATAAAGTATATAATTTTTTCTTATGAACTATAATACAGTGCATATGTCAGCAGATATTTAGTTTAGTATACTGGAATGATTAGAGCTAGTAATATAAAGGACAAGGACTATAATTTTAAAATAACATATATTAAAATTAATAATATTAATGCATTACTGTAATAATTGCTATCATATCAATTTATAGAATTTTAATAGAATAAGTTTATTAATATATTACTATTATTAATTATGTTATTATTTAAATGATTCATTTATTAATAATCATGTCATTTGATTGCTAAACCTTCCACAGTACTAAAGTGAATATGAACCCATATGTCTTTAAGGTAGACAATTATTTATTTATATATTGATTAATTTTCACCAGTAAATTCAGGATTATATAAGAGGGAATTAAAAATTAGCAAATAAAAATGTAATACTTTATATATTAAATTTATTAAAATTTAAGAAATTGTTGTATATACATAGCTTAGCTTAGATATATAAATATAATTAATTAAAATAATTAAAATAAACTAACTATACAAGATATTCTCTGTCATAAACATAAAAAATATATTTATTTTCTAAAATGTATAAAATCAAATAAAGCCAGACATTTGAGTATTATAGTATATTAGTTTTTGGATTTGAAATCATGTGAAATAGATATAGCTCTAAATAAAGCTTATTTAGTTAAATGGTTAATCAGTAATCAGTGCTCAAATTAGCAGTAGTCTATTTGCCCAAGGGCTATAAAAAATTCTCTTGGGAAATAAGGAATTGTTAGGTATTTGGCAGAGTTATATATGTTTAAGCAATACAATTTATTTGCAAATTGCTTACTATTATTATATACTTATTAGGGATGGATGCAGAAATTTTATGATAGGGCACAAGGTCAGAAGGTCATAGATATTTACCTTCAGGGGAGGGGATTACTTCTATTTAGTACCCATCATAAATTTTAGATGCCTGTCATTCTTGATGGATGGGCACATGCTTATCAGGCTGCCCCCCTGCATACACCTCTGCTTATATACCGATATCTATCAATTTATATCTTATCATTGTAGTATATATATTTTACTTCATTTTAAAACTCATATAAACATTCAGAGTATTTGTTATTTCTGTACATTAGTGCAAATATGTACATTAGGATTTTGTATATAAAAATACTTAACAGCAACAATAACCAAATTATGCTTAACTCCATAATTTAATTTTTTTTTTAAATTTTATAATGTTTGGCAAATAAATAATTATTCAGGTATTACAATTTTGACTATGGGTACCTAATATCAAGTTTCAAACTTGGGCAATAAAATAATCTGAAAACCTTATTTCAAACACTGGTAATATATCTCTTAGATGTCTATTGCCAAAGATATTATTAATTTATTCATAATGAAGGATAATGTCCTTCATATTATATATATATATATATACAGGGTGATCATGAAACTATGAATAAAACTTGATTTCTATACATTCTAAAAATACTTACATTAAATTACATTATAAATTATAGACAATCAGCCACAGACAATCAATTTTTGTTTGACTTGCATAGTTTTATGATCACCCTGTAGTAGTTAAAGTAGTCCTTGCTATAATCGTATCTTTATAACACTCAAATATACTAGAAATATACTATTAATAAAATAAACTATTATTATTATATGTCTTGGACACATTATGGGTGGGATAATATCAAAAAATCACTTTTCTTTAAATAGGCAGAGATGTGAAAAAATAGGTGGTGGGTCTCACCAGCACTTTCCTCCTCCCCCATGAATCTATCAGTGTTTTTATGATATGAATTATAATATTACTAGTACCTACACCATTATCATAGTTTTACAATTTAATATTATTTATTATACATATATTGCAATTAAATAACAACAAAGGAATATTTTATGTAAATAAATAAATGATATTTGGTCTCAGTCTGACTTTTCCTTTAATCCTATTTAATCCTAATTTCCTATGCACAACAAATAATAATTTAATGTTACTTATTGTACAGCACTGATATTAACAAATAATTGTTATTTATTGAACTGAGTAATTTCAGTGAATAATGTTAGAAATTCATAAGAAATAGTTATTTTCCTCAATATATTATATATACATTTTTTTTATTTATAGTCATTTATTATACAGATTTCAAAATCAAAATATACATTTAGTATTATATTTATCTGCCAAAAAGTCAGAGTACCTTATTTTTAATAAGGTTAATAATAGTTATTATCTTATTAGTTACTAATAGTACTATTTACATTTTTTAAATACAATTAATTAGTATTACTGAGATATTAATATACTTTTGTGGTAATTATATATATTATTTTTTATTTTATAGTATTAGTGTAACAATTATTATTACTATTGGTATTGATGTTATTATTCAATATTATTTAATATTAGTACGTTTAAATCACAATCAATTTTCATATTATAAAATATAATAAAATATTGGAATTATATGTAGTAGTTTCTATTTTATATCACTCACCTTTGGCTTTATTCTTATAAACTTTAATTCTATATTCATTTACTTATTGACCCAATAAATAAAAATAATAAGTGATATACATATATCAGATGAATTTTAAAATTAATAGATAATACAATAATAAATAAATGGATAAGTATTTTTGATATTATTCATTTATAAATATCATAAAAATACAGTTATAATTTATACCCCAAAAGAATAAACATTTAAAAATTAATTTTAAAATATCAAATACTAGTTTGTAATATAAATAACAATAACTTTAAATGGTATCATAAAAAAATAAGTTTTATTATGACTGACAGAAAGTTGAATATTAGTGCAGACTATTAATATTAACTTTTTAATATTTATTTAAGTTTACAATTTTCAAACTATATTAAATGGTGAAATTTCAAATCTAATCTAATATGTTTACATCTCATTTATACATTTTTTGTTAACAATATGCATCTTTAACTTTATTTGTTTTGTCTTACTAAAATTATCTTATAATATTTACTTTTACATTTACTCAATATATAGGATATTTAAATTTCGTTATTTATTTCAATAATTATTACTGAAATAAATTTGAAATTATCTATTGTGAAGATTATACACATCAAATAATTTGTCGTCACAAATTTCAAATATTTTCTACATAGATATTTTCTAACAGAAAGTATTGTATTATAAGTTACTTGCATTGCTCAAATTTATTGATTAGAAAATTAATTTCAACATCTTATTTTTGGCCTTTTTTATTTAATAACATAAAATACAGAATATTAATTAAACTATAAAAATAATTTAATAAAATCTCACTTTGTGACCACTATATATGCCTGAAGAAATGTGGTGAAATATGTCACATTATATTATTATATTGTTTATGGTCCTCAACATCTGGCTTTTATCTTCCTTTATACTTTATCAATAAAAATAAGGGCAAATATTTTCATACTGCAAATCATTTCACTTATTCTATTCCATCAGCTACATTTAAAATAAATGCATTTGAGGTCAGAAAAAAATTACATTGCAAATACTGTTATATGTTATAACCATTAAAATATAAAAACATTAATATATTAAAATGACATGATGAGTTTAGAAACATAGACACAATAGTGTAATGCTCCAATATCAGCACAGGAATTATTAACCAAAGCTCATTTAGGAATAATCATTAAAAGCAACACAGACTAATGTGTAAGATGATCAAGGCCTCCAATATAAGAGTGTTCGAAATTGTTATTTGATAAGATGGTTATTTTAAATGTCGAAGCAGGATCAGTTACATAGACATACACTAAAAACAGTGATATTGATTGAATGACCAACTAAAATATTTATTATTATTATTAATAAATTTATAATATAATTAGATTGTTAAGAAATGAGGCAAGTTTATTCATATTATATGCTTCTTAATGTTACTGTTTATTTTATTAAACATGCTACATGGGATAAATTACTATTTACTTATTTAACATATCTATAATGATAGTGTATATATATTTCTTTACTGATAAGATCTACTTGTTAGGACATATTAAGTCATTACATAATAATAATCTGTTAATTCATAACATATTTATACATTTCATTGCACTATATGTTTCAGAAAAATGTTTTAAATTAGTCCACTAAAAAATATATATATTCTTATTTTCTAGATGACATCCTTTCCAGTAAATGCGATACCACCAGATAGGCTAAGTATTACATCTGATCATAGCCATGTCTCAAATAGTTTTAATAAGCCATTGCAATTTCAGCCACCATCAAGGGCCCAGATATTGACTTCTTCTATTCCAGCAGCACCAAAATTAGAACCTTTGGTAAGGAAATCTTATAATTTGATTTTTTTTAATGTTTATTATTGTATACCTACAGATCATGGAAATATTATTCAATATTTTATCAAATTTATAATTGATTTGTCTATAAGAAAATCTTAAATAATAGATATATTTATATAATAATAATACTTTTATCAAATATATATAATATATATAGATGTTGAAAATAAATAATAAAAAAAAATTAAAATGAAACATTTAATTACATTTTTTCAAATTGTATATATTATTATTAAAATTAAATTGTTTGGCTTGTTTAAATTGAATTTTTAAAAGTTTAATTTAAACAATTATTAATTAAAAGTTATTTTTGTGAAAATGTTTCATTTTTAATTGTTTTATTATTTATTTTTAATATATAAATATATATACCTATATTTTGATAAAAGTATATATATATGTATTGTTAATATTTTATCGTACACTAACATTAAATTACATATAAATTTATCCACTAATGTAGACATGGTTAAAAAATCACCAAGAAAAGAATAAATTGGAAGCGATTCAACAAAAAGCGAAAGAAAAATGGGCTAAAACAGTTAAATTGCCTTGCGATGAAGAGCCTGATGCCAAGAGACTTCGTAGATCTGGTACACTAGACCCCTTGGATGTTGAAAGTAGTCAGCTTTTACCGGAGCTTCCATTATCATTGAAGGATAAACAGGTATTGTCTACTGTAAATCTGCTTTATTTTGAGTTTTACTTTTGAATTTAGTTTTTTAAATAATATTTCATCTATCATCATTCACCAGGAAGCCTTAAGTCGTCCTCAAAGTGCAACTGAGGAAGCTAAATATGTTCGCGGTCGGAGTAAAAATCATGTAACACAGGCCTCTTTTCTTCAGACTAGCAAGAGTTATGGTAAGTTTTATTAAGTTCAGAATTAAAATTTAATTAACTAACAAAAAGAAACTTCTATTTTTTTACATATAGCGACAACATACTTCTATGGATTATGTCATACACTGGTGATTGATATAATTTCTGTAAAATCTATCAATGTATGACTTTTCAATATACTATATTTTAATACGTCAAGATTCACAAATATCATTTTGAATTTTGCATGTCACATGCACATTTATTTATTTATTCAAGGAATGCTGCACATTTGAATATATATAATATAGTTCTATATTATTAAGTTAATTTATATTCTACTGTTTCAAATTACAAATTTTTATTTCTTCGAATTTGATTTTTTTTAAATCTACATATGTTTATGTATTTATATAACTTATAACAGATGTATCATATTTTGATATCTTCTAAACTATGTACATACTCGGTAAATTTTGTCTATTATTTTAGATCTGGCTAGTTATGATGGCCAAACAGATATCTCTAAAATTCTCAATACATTGCGGGAAAATAAAGAAATCCATTTCTTTTATCTGACTCACGTTTTACCAAAAAAGTCGACTCTATATCACTTCTACAACTTGAAGTATGTTGATCATGGGCATATGTCTCCTTAATTTATTACTAATTTCAGAAAGTAAGCGAGATTATAATTCATCTAACTTATATTCCAGAGTTGTATCTTATGAGAACATCAACCCAGATGATTACTATACACTTAGCCTCAACGGATGCACACATATGGTTACTGGAGATGATATTGAGCACATTTCTTTGGACAGATTTGAATTTGAGTATGTCATGTTCACTAAAATGCGCCAGGTAAGCAATCTTTGTGAAATAATCTCATATATACAATGTTATCTTTTAGTTAAATGGTCTTTCTTGATGCCATTTGTGATCTATTTGACAGAAATATCTTTTGTCAGTAATATCTTCCTACAACAACTGCTACTATTATATGAAGATCTCGGCTTTAATCATCTTATATTACTTTCTATTTGAGTCTGCGCTATAATTACAAAAGAATAATTTTACTTTAATTAACTATTATTCTACTCACTTGATATAGTGTGATATCTCAAAACGTTAAATATTTTAATATACTCTTAACATATCTTAGCATATCTCAACTAAAAATCTTCCCATATTTGAAATTATCGACTTCGAAAAACTTAGATAAGTAAATAGACTCATATTACTACGAAATTTCAAGGTTTACTTTTGGTTGAATGACTTTTAATAAGACCTTTATTAATTTTGAACGAATTATGTTACTAATTACACTGTAGGCAGCACTAATTGTATGATTTGTGATTTTTATACTATGTGCAGATCAAGACCTTCTACAAGTTTCGACTGTGGAAGGCCTTCATGCGTTGGCGAAAGGTGATACGGTACACGAAGATCGAGCAGTGTCGCAAGTACCTCGAGGATCACCTATTTGTCGCCAACTCTTCCCTTCGTCCGGCCTTACTCAATGTGCGTGAGATGTGCTATAGAATCAGCGACATGGGTCTGTGTAAGATAGAAAAGGGCAAGACCTACAGCTTGGTCAACTTTATGAATGCTCAGATTACTCAGCTGAGCGAAGTATCCGGTCGGTTGGCTGAGTTTAGAGAGCTGGTCAAAGAGGTGGTTCGATCTGCATGCCGTACGGCACTTCTAGAGTCGGGCTTCACACCTGATGACTACTTTATTGATGGAACGGACTCGCCCGGCTATGCTGGTAGGTCTACATTCAGCGTTGGTAATTACGCATAATTTGGTAGTGGTATTCTTAAATGGAGTAAAATTGGAAAGACTAAGATGAACGGAGAACATAGTCAGCGTTTAATGTATCTATTCGAATTTGTGTAATCGTTTTAAATTATTTTATTTCTGATTAATATACAATGTTTTACATTAGCTGAGATTCCTATGTAATTGTGCCTAAAATTCAAAATGCTTATGTGTGGAAATCTAACATATTTTTATGAAGCGATTACAATAGATATTCTATTTCTATTTTAATTTTTTAATTGGTTTAACGAATATCGTTTTACTTATTTAACTTACGTGTGATGGGTCGCAATAAAAAAATTAGAATAAATTATTTGATATTATCAAGCATAGATAATTTCTATAATTTTCCCTTTAAAATTTATTTAGCAAAATAATAGTTAGTATGAAAATTGGTTTATTTAAAGATATCTAAAGAATTTTGAATTTAAAGTTTAAAATCAATAGGTATATATTATATACAGGGTGCCCCAGAACTATGTATACAGTATTATTAAAGCATTTTAGTATTAGAATTATATACATATAATATATATTACACAAAAATAATGGAAAATTTAATTGATTTAAAGTTCAATTTTAGTATTTACAACTATAAAGAAATATATGGATTATTTAAATATAACTCACTCAACACGTCTCGTTGAATTGTTTATTTGTGACGAATATCCTATTTGTTTTTTATTAAAACATATTCATTATAGTACTTAGTGTAGATGTATGTACATACATGCGCACACCTACACGTACACAGGTGGTGACGACGATTTCTGTGATATCGACGAGCTCATGGTGAGCGTGAAAACGAAGACGGTAACTACGGGAGTGAATGGTCCTCTAGATCTGCGCCAAGATCAGCCTGTGGTTGGCATGGCAGTGAAAAAACTTGGAGAGACCCTCCTTTATGCGCAGAATAATCGATCCAAGATTGAGAGAAAGAATGTCGCTTCTCAAGTCGAGAAGTTTAAAAAAGCAGCGCGTAATGATATCTTTGTTATGCATCATGTTTTGCTTTACATAGTTAATACTCGTTTTTATGGCCGTTGATTCCCGTTCGTTCCTTTATTGACATTTGTATTTTATGAACTGGTTTGCGTTTTTTTCTTTTCTACATTCTTTATTAATAGTACACAGCTTTTCTTTAATTTATTTCGTTATTCTATTTGTCATAGATGGTCAGCCTGGTACTGCAGCGAGCAGCTATCATGTTCAGAGTTACGATATGGATATCTACGGCGAGGCACCGGATAAGATGACTTACACAGAGCAAGCCAATAAGAGAAACCATTGTCGCAGACTGTCATGGTGAGTTTCAGAACGTAGCATTAGAAACTTTTTACATACTTTTATTTTCATAATATTTATTTTATTTAGTATAGTCACAATATTTACAAGTATCAGAAAATAGCCAGAGTAGACTCAAAACATAAAATATAGTAAAGAGCAAAAAATTAAAGCGTTAAACGAGTACACATACTTAAAAGTTAACCTGTTGCAGTTTTATTTTTATATAGTTTGATTAAATGTAAATGGTTTGCGATCATAACACTCTCATCCAATGTGGTTGAATAATTTGGACGAGGTAGATTTGTTGATACATTTTACCATGCTTTGAAATTGATATCAAATGTACCTGTGAACGGCAATGATTAGTTTCGAAATTGTAATTGAAATACGTATAAAATTGATAATATTATTTTATAACACGAACATAACAGTTTTAAAGTTAACTTAGTCAACTTTTTAAAGACTATTTTTGATGTTATTTCAGTAATCTAAATAATATCTGACCAAAATAAGATGTGAAAATATTACATAGCTACAGTTTTCATCAATATGTGAACAAATTCTGCTATTTTATTATGGTAATTTTATTGAAAGTATTAGAAATGTGCTTATCACAAGTAAATTCATTTATAATCCACAATTATACAATTATAATGAATTTCATTAGTTTTCTTGAAACGAAATAAATAAATTTGATACATGCCCTTCAGTCAGAAAAACGTTACGTATTATACATATTTTGTTTACCATTTTATACAGGCTATACAGAAAAAGAGATCAGCTTAGAAAAGTCGTTTTTATTAAAAACAAATTTATGAATAAATAAATAATCATATAGTATTATTAAAATTAAAAACCCAAAATGTCAAATAGTGATTATTTTACATAACTACCACCAGCTTCAATATTACTGGCATCTTTGGCGAACGAACTTGGACCAAAACGATACTCATTATAAAACGAGCGAAATTCACGATAAGTGAAATTCACTTTTCGTGAAAGATATTCAATAGAGAAATTCATTTTTTGTGAGTGAAATTCACTCGTGGACGAACGGGGCCAAACTGATATTCACTTTAAATGAGTGAAATTCCTTTCCATGAGTGAAATTCCTTTCCATGAGTGAAATTCACTTTTAATCAGTGATTAAAACTCGTTTTGTAGTGAATATCGTTTTGGCTCCGTTTGTCCGCCTATGGCATCTTCTCCATTGTGTTCATAAGCTCTTTGTTCATACGTGCAACGTTGAATTTATACAATTCTTTATTTAAAATCTGTAGTTTGATTAAAATAAAAATGTCCCTTTACGCACAAATTCAAATAAAAATAAAACAAATCCAGATATTAAGAAAGGTATATTTGATTTCTGTAGTAACCATTTTTTTAAATTCAAATTTATAGATTGTATATCCATGTTTACGATTACTTTGCCGATTACTGGTAATGAAGAGTATTACGGTAGTACTCTTTCAGTAACTTAAACATATATTGGTTTGTTTTCTCCAATCGTGTTGTATAGCTTCATTCGTCTTGCTGACTATCTGATCGTGAACACGATGCACATGCTGGCAGTAAACTCTGTATCGACTTTGCTCAACTATCTCACCGAGCAACTTCAGCAGACTCCGACACTAGAAGAGATCCAGACCTACTTGATTGAACTAGATGATAATGATGCCGACTTGGAGGATGAAGAGGAATCTGAGAAACCACCACCAAAGAAGGAAGAACCGCAGGCCAGGGTCAGCTGATTTTTAATTAATAAATGGGTTCTTTCTTATTTTGTTATACGTAGTAAATAAAACGATGTCATAAAACCTATAATCATCTATGTATTGATAAAATGGCTAAATTATTACAAACAAAGTGACTATACTATAAACAAGTACGCTCAAAATGCAGAAACAGATTATAAAGTGGAAACAAAGTTTAAAAATGCCTATACTTGTCAATGTATGCGAACATAGCACTTTTTGTATGATTATATCTAATCTAAATTATATATTAGCTGCATTATATCTAAAATGCAGAAATAGATTATAAAGTGGAAACAAAGTTTAAAAAATGCCTCTACTTGTTAATGTATGCGAACATAGGACTTTTTGTATGATTATATCTATATGAGTTCTTATTTAATATTGACTGAAATATGATATAAATACAAGTAAGATAAATAAACAAGTTTTTCATATTATGATTTAAACAATGTTTAACATTTTGCCACACCTATCTAGATCGCAATTAAAATGACAAACTCTTTTGTATGTATTTTTTTATTTACGCGAGTTGTAATTTAGAGTTGAAAATGATCATCATTCTATTGATCTATCAGTCAATTTATTACCTTTAATTTTTTTACAGTTACACTTAATAGTAATTTATTTTACAGTTAATAACTGTAAGATCAATAAATAATATTAAAATGATTATAAAGGGTGCCATATGCGATCTTAATATTTTTATAAATTTGTTTATCACAAGCATAA
>JAYRBW010018596.1:0-12815 GCA_036023295.1 Invenusta paracnida | reverse complement strand
TACTTGTGGGATACTTGTGGGATACTTGTGGGATACTTGTGGGATACTTGTGGGATACTTGTGGGATACTTGTGGGAAACTTGTGGGATACCTGTGGGATACCTGTGGGATACCTGTGGGATACTTGTGGGATACTTGTGGGATACTTGTGGGATACTTGTGGGATACAAAAATAAAACTAGAATAGAGAAAAGTCACAGATCAACACATTTTATTATGAAAACTTGTGATAGAATCAATTTTTTAATCTTTGTTGATAATAAATAGATTATAATAGATTGTTCTCTTGTTGTAATATTTACCTTGTACTATTATATCGTATAGTTCCTAGTTATTAGTTTAAATATAATATTGCAGCATATGAGATATTATATATAATATTTTGCTTAATGAGTATTATTTATTTAAGTATGGTAAATGATAATGGAAAAGAAAACACTGACTTGCAAGCTTGTTAGTACGTAAGTATAAAATCTTTAACAAATTATAATAATTTAATAATAGGAATTTTGTGAGATCACTATTCAATTGCTGTAATTTTATTTTTAATGCATATATTATATAAAAAATTATTAATTCCAAATCTTATTCATTTTTATTTATGCATTCTACTGCTATTAAAATGTGCTATTTGAATTGTTAAGAACATCATCCCAATATTGTGTAATAACTTGATGCTTTTAAATTATAATTCATTAAAAAATTTATAGAAAAAGAAAATTAATTAACTAATAATTTAACAGTCGATTTCATTGATTTTCAAATCCAGAATAGAGTCAATAAATAGGACATTTTAACCGATAAACAATTATGAGACACTAAATTAATGTATTTATACAGGAAATAAACAGAACAAATACTACTGAATGAAGATCAAATTAATTATACAGTTTTAAAACGTAAGAAAAGCCAGTAATAAATAAATTACAATTACGATTAAGTATAGGGTTAGAACAAGTTTAAATGTGAAAAGATTCTTTAACAGATAAATTTAAACTGTATTTAGTGGTATCCAAAATAGAAAATCTTTAAGCATACAATTACAGTTTCACAACAACCTATAACAATGAGAAAAATAGATATATTCTAAAATCTAGTATACATTTGTTAAATGAATACTTAAAAATAGTTAAATTTTCATAATACTAAATAAATGTTCCTGTAATTCTAATCGAGGTCAAATAACTAGAAGTTTATGTAGTTTTGTATATAAATAAACTTGATCTTCACCGCTCTGTATTTCAAAAACAAAAGTGTAATAATACTCTTTTAGATTAATTATAATATAATATAATGTAAACAAATAATATATAGTATTATTGAAATATAATAATATATTGAAATAAACAATATCAGATTATAATTAAAAAATAAAAAGTTACCGTCAAACGCAAAAAGACAGTTTTAAGTATAATAATTATTGTTTAATATACTACATTATAAAGACAGCTTGCGTATGTGAAAATTGCTCGAATGTAGATAATTACTCTTAAAAATTAGTTTAACGGGACTATTTAATACTACTTTTAGTCTACCCATTTAGATAAGATTTACTGAGCTACAACTTTCAGATTTCACAGTGAAAAAAAATTCACAGTGCGATGCACATATTATATGAAATCATTAAGAGTCAATACTATCTGTTTAATTACTCTATGGTTGACATAATGTACATACAAATGTATTATAATAGCAAATCAACATTTATTGGCAAATAATATTTTTAAATAATTGATTACAGGTTTAAGCAATCGATACATCAAGTAATGTATAAACATCATCAAATCGCAAATGATATTGCAGTCATAATTTAATGTCACCTTCAAGAAAGGAATCTCGATAATGCGACACCTACGTTGGTTAGGTGCACATTAATTTAAAAACGGGGATATTTTTATTTATGTGTCAATCAAGTGTAAGTATTCCTTAAACACCTACCAATCGATATAAGCGGCTAATTTCTGACTAATAATTATAACCGGTACAAAAACCAAAGCCTCAAATCAAGGTTCACAGGACACCTATTAAGGTAGAATCAAATTGCTTATATCACTGTATATATATGGCCAGTGCAGTTGGTGGCAGTATGGGGGACTAACGGGGGGGGGGGTTGATTCGTGCTCTATCTATTCCTAGTAGAGTCCCCACTACAGCACAGTCAAGTCAATCAATTTACTATCGAAATCATCAGGGAACTAGGTTTTTATCCTGCCTAACTTGCAGAATTAGGAATATGTCAGTCATATTTCAATGACAGTTCAAGCAAGATGACATTTTGTGTCGGAATGAGAATATAGCTATGCAGGTTTTCCAATACTGGTTTGTGTATACTATTCTGCGTTTGTATACCTACTTAATATTGCAAATATTGCAAACACACACGCATCATAATATTGTTAATCGAATATAATATTATGCAGCGATTTGTTTTTACCGATAAAAGACGGGGCGCTGCTATATTGCAGAAATGTTGGCTGAAAATATTGTTTAAACTGTATGTGATAAGGTTGCAATAAGGATATTTCAATATACTACCGAGATGTCTTACTCATAATAAACGTTTTGCTTAATAAACTATATGTTCGTGCAAAAATAGGGTCAGCTCGATTCCGTAAATGTCTTTTCATCCTCATTTAATACTGTAACTATATGTAATCTATTAATCTGTACTAATCTGTACCTAAATAAATAATAATAACAAAATTAGTACTTAGTCATTACTCACTATAAAAAATTAGCATCTCGAAAAGGAAAAATATTTCTAAATATCGGTATACTTTATAAAATACAATTCAATAAAGAAAGACCTAAATATTAAACTAAAACCAGGCGCAAATATTTTTTCAAATTTGTTAACCTTTGCAATACCCAATTCCGTAAATAATTACTAAATATTGACATGTTGAAGTTAATCTAAATAATGCTGGAATAATTTGGCCTTAATTTTTTGTTTCTCTAACTAGCATTTTGCATACTCAGATGCCAAAATCGATGGAATAATCATATACTCCCTAGACAATTAATATGCTTGTCAAATTTTTCGCCACTGAACATCCTGATGCTTAACATGAAGTAAATAAGGATTTTATTATCCGCTGTCAATGTTAACATCATTTAATTAATTCCACATTGACGTGAGTTGAACACGCCGTCCTTCTTTCTCGGGCTTATAAAACACAATCTTAAAGAGAATCTAAATTCGATAGCATAATTTGCTTTTCTTTTCGTATATTTATTAATCTTAGTAAACAAGTTATAATTCACGGTATTAAATATGAATGACGCCCCTCACTAATTAAGAAAAAAACATTCATTTTGTCTTTCGGGCCTCGTTGAAGATTTAAATAATGTGTTCATATTAAAAAATATTTACTTATGTGTGTGCTAAAAACAAAAAGGAAAAACTTAGGAAGCGAAATTGTCCCGAAAATAGCTTTAAATAAAATATCAGCCATTTTATGGAAATTTGAATAAATTTGAATGAAATAATGATTTAAGAAATACGTATAAGTAGTCGTAGAATAATAGTGAATAATATATAGGGAATAATTTTTAAACAATATCAATTGAAAACACAGCAATATAATTACAGTGTAATAAAAAAGTTTAATCTACATAAAACCGAGAGAAATTCAAATAACACTATTTGAACACACTAGGTATTAAACACTATTGTTTATTCAAAGAAAACCTGACGTAATGCGTAGATAAGGATTCATTTATGTCGAACTCTGTTTTATTTAAAAGTCCTGAAGTATAATCTCGCCTCTATTCTGCTAAATAGCTTTGCAGTGTCGCCTCTATTCTGCTAAATAGCTTTGCAGTGTCGCCTCTATTCTTCTTATAGCTTTGTAGTGTCGCCTCTATTCTACTTAAATAGCTCTGTGATGTCGCCTCTATTCTTCTTATAGCTTTGTGGTGTCGCCGCTATTCTACTTAAATAGCTCTGTGGTGTCGCCTCTACTCTACTTATAACTTTGTAGTGTTACCTATATTATTTAAAGCTCTGCAGTATCGCCTCTATTCTACTTATAGCTCTGGTGTCGCCTCTTCTACTTATATCTCTGTGATGTTGCCTCTATTATACCTGTATATATAAATTTCCATTTACTCACTTTTTATCGTGGACTTTATCTTCGTCGTGAAGAAAGTTCTTGTTATGACCGTCGGCGTGGCAGTGCACTCCCGAGACTGCCAATAAAACAAGGACAAGTGACGCGATCCTATTGGTGAATAGAATTAATGAAAAGGGTGTCATGAAAGGATAACGGAATGAGATAATATATAGTATTATGAGAAAAGTGGTTCAGCTCACTCTCAAAACATACTTATTAACTCAGTATATCGACCTTACACATATTTACAATTATAAATTAGCCAGACGTATGTGAGCTCGATTGAGGTGTATTGAAGTTCTCGTTCGGATTCTAAGAAAC
Source organism: Invenusta paracnida (assembly GCA_036023295.1). Lineage (NCBI taxonomy): Eukaryota > Metazoa > Platyhelminthes > Proseriata > Coelogynoporidae > Invenusta > Invenusta paracnida. Next base: position 8,379 of record JAYRBW010018596.1, on the reverse strand, counting down.
AATAGTTTTTGTTCTTATTTCGTATTGCTTGCATTCTCAGATTGCAAAAGGATTGTTTACAATAATTTAATAATTGCTTTTCTACAGGACTTTATAGCGTGTTGTTCCGCCAGCAGTTCGCCAGTACAGTAAACAGGTTGATGCAACTGCTTTCGTCTGCAATTCTCTCACTTCAGACAGACATTTAATCATCTGATTACGCAATCGGCAAGCTCGGCAACACAGAAGTTGCAATTATAAATATTGTAATATGATAGAAATACTCGTAGAAATATCTGATAAAATGGAAATTTATGTTAATCGATGGCAAAAGCTACTGGTAAAAAGCTTTTTTAAACATTTGACAGATAGGAAAGATCTCTTAAATCTCGCAATATCTCGGTTATTTGAGCAGCTATATCGAAAACAGCTCTCTGTGCTACAATTTCCATAAATTGTGCGGTTAAAATCTCGATAATGTCAGGATAAGATATGCCTGGATCAGGAAGTATTCTTGATTCTAAAATTTTCCCTGCATCTTGCCTATACCAAGTTATGTAGCGCTGTTAAGTAAACATATTCGAAGCAATCGATACTCCTGCATTGAGTTGACTTAAATAAGGTCGTTTTCGTAAATAAAAGAACGCTTCTTCGTTCGTTCGTGGAATTCCCCTTCGTTTGTGGAATTCCCCTTCGTTCGTGGAATTCCCCTTCGTTCGTGGAATTCCCCTTCGTTCGCAAAAGAACGAACGGTCACGTGACTTTATTAAAAAAACGGCGATCTTTGCTTCGATTGTAAATACCGCTATATCTAAATAAAGGAAGATCTAAAGTTGCCTTAAAGTTAAATTTGTTTATAAGGTCAGTTAATATTATTAGTTGTAATGTTGATTATTCATATATATTAATCATACAATATATCTAAATATTAGTTGGCGTATATTGATTATTGTTAATTATTATAATATTCAATTATATTAAAGTATCTTTTTATTTTTCAAATTATTTTGTATATATGTAACCTATACTATACTTATATTTATAGTTATTATAACTTATAATAACATAAGTACGAGATTTTATTATAATTATATAAATTAATAATAATTAATAATAATAACTACTGCATACATTATTTTTATATACATTTATTTTTGTATTGTTTTAAAATACTTTCTATGAAGACAATAAACTAAAAAGTTTAATTCAATTGATATTTTTTATTATACTTTAACTTATTTATTTAGTAGTTTTGTATAATTGTCATTTTATCCAACACATCAGAAATTACTTCTATAAATACTTTACTCACATTGTGACAGAAATGAGAGCGCATCAGTCTCATTAGCTGCGTCTATTGAGATTATTTTATTTAACATTTGAAATTGAAAATTCCTTTTTATATTTGCTAAATTTTAAATTTCGCTCTAATCAGTTTCTATAACAACGTAAACAGCGCAAGCAAACGACGAATTTCAACCGTTCTCTCAATTGAAAGAACGAAGTATATAATATATTTAAGAACAAAGTTTCGTTCTTTAAAGAATGGTATTTACGAAACCCCTGTTCGCTATTTACGAACGACAGAAGTAGCGTTCTTTTATTTACGAAAACGACATAAGATTGTTATATGTGGTGTTGTACAACAGAGATATTTATTTTATAAATCAAAATCGTGTAACGATAATTGAACGGATGATGTTAATATTTGTAAAGATTGGGATATTTTCTGCAAATAATATTTAGGTTCGCACTTTTTCACTAAGAAAAAAATGAATAGATAATTTACTTATGTACATAAGCATTTGTCGTCGTGCATTATTTTTAAGGATATATTCAAGTTTAATTACTTTATCCGATATAATTCCACGGTCTAATTGATACATGCGCAATTATCGAATTTCTTAATTCCAATATAATATTAAAGACAGATTTGATTATTGACTTTGTATATCAGTAATGTACATTAAAGCTATGAATAAAACCTCTCTGTCCTCCATTTTATTGCATTATTTTTGTGAAAAGTAAATATTTGCGAATAGATTTATGTAAGATCACATTTTTTGACATCTTCTTTTAATTAAAGTTTCCTAGATAAGTGTTGTCCTTGATTTCTAAACGGTTTTTTCTCTCCATGCAGTTCTTTAAAAGTCAATTAAAATAAGCTGTAAAAAACAGGCATTGATCATAAATCCCCGCATACGGGACAAATAGTCAGACCAAAAATTAGTGTCGGAGTGGGTTATGACTAAATAAAGTCAATTGATAAACTTTTAACCTGCCTGACAAGAACAAAACTAAATACTGACGATTATGTTATGTTGGAAAAATGGACGTAGGTTCATAAATACACGCATATTATTCATTTTAACAACGACATACATACATGCGAGGACAGTATTCCATGTGTAGCTATCAAATATTCCAAATTACTTTACAAACATGTTCACGGGTTTGTTTATTCTTCTTTAAGTTCTACTTTCTCTCTCTCTCTCTCTTTCTCTCTCTCTCTCTCTCTCTCTGTCTATCGGTATTTTTGCATCAAACTGCTTTGTATAAATATAATTTTAGCCAAACACTATTTCGGAATGATTACACGAAGTCCATAATATATAAATGCGCATGCATAATATTGAGACAAATGGTTACATGAAATGTGTAATATATTGTATTATAAGTCAAAGTAAGCGCTTATAATAACTGTTTATAGATACAACTGATCTTTTGTATTGATAAATTTTCCAACCAATTATACATTCTATGCATTTTACTATTTCTAAAACGTGAAGTAAGTTAAATATATTTATTGTTATAGTGAGTATAATATATACTCTTTTGTCAATTAAATGTTAATCGGCGTATTTATAGCAATAAAAAGCAATTATATAAAAAGATAGACCAAATAATAGAAAGTATGAACAAAAATAGCTGTTGATATATTTTTATGAGTGAATATTACATTCCAATAACTTTTTTCCTAAAACAACAAAATAAGAAAAAAAACTCAAGTTAGTTACAAAGTTCCGAATATTGAGTTCGGCAGTTAACACTATCCATACCGGGGAGGGGCCTTAAAACTCCATCCAACATTTGATCACGTGACTAAAAATGCACCACTGTTGGTGCAAACATGACTGAAACACTTACTTTTTTATATAAATGTATAAATATCTCTCAAAATTAACAAAATTCTTATTCCGGTAGTGATTAATTTCATGTAATTATAATTTATGAATTACAATTATAACTTAGTTTTCTAACAGAAAATCCGAAAACAAATATTTTTTGAATTATTATAAAGTTTTGCTAATGATGAAAATACACATTTTACTTAATTTTGTTGTCGATAATTTAAAATTAAAATTAAATTTCAATAAATATGCTATAAAACATTTTTGTTTTACTACATGCAAAGTTTCAAACTCAACTTTACAAATTCTGGAGTATTAAAAGAGCCTCACTAACCAACTCCTCGTTGTATGCAGGCGGGCAAAGCCTTTAAACTAATAAATCGAAATTTATTTCAGAGTTTATTCCACAACCTAAATCCACACTTTAGCGGAACGCAAAATCGTACTTTGAAGAAGAGTGGGAAAGCCTCCTTTCTCGCACCAATGAGTTCAATTTTTTTCTGATGCGATCTGAGACAAATATAGGTCAAAGAACTGAATTGCTTGTGTAGCGCTCTTATACAATGGCGGGAGATTATTGCGCGACGCCCAAGCTGAACTATTAATACATCGATCTGGATTAGGCGGTATATCCAATTTGAGTTTCTAGTGAACACGTCGAAGCGTTTTAGAATGCCCCAAGTACCGACTAATAGTAGCTATATTCTGTATATATTAACTTTCTGTATGGTCTGATAAACAATCTGTGTCAATATTACTTGAAGCTAACTGAGAGAACTAAACAAAAGTGTAAAAGGAAGAATATACAATGTCGAATGGGGAATGGGGACACTTATTTCCTCTTCAATATGGGAGGAAGTATGCTTGGCACGCATTTTGGTCACTTATTCAATATAACATGTTTATTAACATTGGCTATATCGCTAATAAGGGCAGCGTGTAGAGGATTGAAAGAGTTGTTTGAAGAATAAAAGATGTAGGAACACCTTGTCTACAAGAAAACGAAGATTACGCCTTATTTATTTGTCTGTAAAATGCTAAGTTTGATCTAGCTGTAATTGGCAGACGCATAGATTTCCGAGCTACCTTTTTTATATTATGAAAGTGCACATATATATATTATATTAATGCAGAGTAAATTTCATATTTTACGGTTTTACGGGTGTCATAGTAGGTGTCGTTATACGAAAAATACTTTAAAATTAAACGCAATAAAAAGAATTGTTTACGAATACGATCTTCAAATATATCATAATTATTTGTATTCACATTCTTATTTTTTTTAGTTTGTTTATCTATGTTTTGTTAGAAACTGGTGAGAAATATTCCAGTTTTCAGACTACTTTGGCGGATTTAAAATCTAATTCGAATAATCTATTTTTCAAATTATAAATTATAAATTAAGAGTGTTCAGCTAAATTAATGAACAATAGTCAATATATGTACCTATATATATATTTTTTTAAGAATAAACTCAGTAACAAATTTACGGTATTATCATTACCATTAATTAACGTCGTCTCATGTTATTCAGTGTGATGAGCGATATACATTTTGGAAATAAGCTCCAAGGCAACAAATTAAAATGAAATAATTCAATTACTATAAAAAAAAGGGGAAACATGTAACAAGACCTATATATATATATATATTAATATATACACAACTGCGAAATAAAACACGACAGCTATTTCTATAATGAAGTCTTCTTCAGCTGAAGATTAAAATGTAACAGAATATGTAAATGGTAAGTAATGTCATTAAAGAGATTTAATTAGCCTACGTAGCTACGCACAATAAAATCTTAAATGGTTAATTTAAATTGAAAGCTTCTTCCAGGATTACTACTATCTTAAAAGCAGTCATTTATGGTAGGCCTACATATAATATACATATAAGTTGAAATGCAAAAGGCCTCTGCGGAAAATTAACTTCACTCTTAGCTGCAGTGTAACTGAAATTTTCTTCCACTTAAAAGATTGGTTACAAGTATTTGTATTACATAACATAAAAGAATACACATATTATAAAGAACAAGAATAATTGCTTGCTAATACGTAGTTTTATGCAACGCAATATTGGCTAATATAAATGAGATAACGTAGCTAGAGGGTAAGTAATAAGGTTACAGAATATGCCCCCACCCCCCTTAGACGAGTTCATAAATACCAAAATTCAAGTGCGTGGGAGAATGTAACGTCAGATTCAAATTTAAAAGTCTGCAGGAATTTAGTAAAACGGAACTGTCTCTTAGCAAAAATAGCGCACGTTATTCGAATTAAGCATAAATTGCAAAGTTTGTGAGCGTAATTCAAATTTTTAAATACGCGGGAAGATTTTAATTAAATGTCGGATTATGTATTAGTATTTAAATTAACTTTTATTTAAGGTAAAAATTACGGGAATAGCCTTGATTAACACTTTTCAACTAATCAGAGGTACACCATTACAATCACACGACAATTGAGCTTGAATAACATTGAACGCGACTTAATTTAGACAAATTCGAAGACCATTGTAAAGATAGATTACTTGAAAAGTACTGTTCTTACTTTGTTAAACATTATTGTAATATTTAAAAATGCCTGACAATTACAAAATATTTCCTTCATTTAGTGTAACTAAGACTGTTTTATAAAGTATATATGCTGTTTTATAGTAATTAATTTTAAATGATTATTCCATTTAAAGCGTTTTGCATAGATATTTATTTAACTTTATATATGTATATACATAGATTGACTATCGCAAAAAAATGACGTGACAATTTGAATAAGTATGTTTGTGGTCAAAAATATTGATACTTTATAACTTAATAATTACTGCGATATAAAAAAATTAATAAAAATACAATAGTGATATATTTTTCAATATATTTTTGCTATATATAATAAGTTAATGCTTTCGAATTTATTTCATTTTTCTAATAATATATATGCTGACCATAAACTCAAAATGCACAACATTTTTAATGAAAATATTTTAGATTACCATTCAACATATAATTGATTAATTTCTATGGTTTTTAGGCATCGAAAATCTATCAATATTTAATATTATATTTGATATCTATCAATATCAACTATTTATCGATATCAATATAATTAAATTTAAAACACTATAAACTAATACTTTATATTATTAATTATATTAATTATCTATTTAAAAAAACAAAAACAAAAAAACTTCCTCATTCGGATGGACTAATTATGTCTAAAAGATAATTTTTGGAGGTCACAATATTTTCAGTAATCTAAGCAAAATATTAAGAATCATTTTATAAAGATTGGTAAATGTTTTATTTGTTTTTTTTTAAATAGTCAACTAGATTCTTTGACATTTTAGTTGATAGGCATAAATATAAATAATCACCCAGAATCGTGTAGATTTCCTTATTAAAAAGGGGATTTCACATATAAAAAGAATTTCAAAAACTCACAGCGTGTTAATTCTCCAGTTCAGCTGCATTTTGGTCAAGTTTAGCAAAGCGAATTCGACTTGCTTGTGTTCTGATTGAATGGCCGCCTAAAGATAAGCAAGTAATGACATATATACACTTTTTAGTTATTATTCTTGAATTTATAAACACGTAAAACTTCTATATATGACGATGTTTGAAAATGTGGAAAATATTGAAGCCATTATTATCACAAAAGTATTTATGTGTCTAAAAATAGGTACGCAAAATCAATTTATAATGATACAAAGTATATTAAAAGTCAAAATTTGAACTACGTTTAATGTGGTCCACAGTATGTTGTAGGAGTTTCTAAGAGACATAATAAAACAAGGAAACCTTTATTTAACAGAATAGAAAGCATCTATTTCTAAAGGCTATATCGCCGTAACCATGCAACCGATGACCTTTGAATCGCCGAGCGCCCATTATTATGGCGGCTATAAGTATACTGGATCAAACAATTGTAAAATTGAAACTATATATCCGGCCTTATATGTAAGTATATATCCTTATCCTTACTATAGGACCTTAGATGTCCTAATTTCTAAGAAAGATAGGAAACATGGCCAAAAACTATTCCAATGGCTGTAATTAGGCAATTTCATTGTTCCAAGGTGATCACATGCTGAGTTGCTTATCGATTTCGCAGAATATCGATTATTCTGATAGCTGTCGGAAATTGTCTTCACTGCAGAATTTCCAAAACAAATTATACGATTAAATTCTTTATTATCTCTCGATATTATGAAACGCTTACTAAAATCAGGTGTTACCTATATTTAATAGAAAGTTTTCGTCATATCTCGCCTGTACGAAGTTAAATATAACCATGTTAAGTATAATAGACGTATTTCAAGTAACCTGCATTGCTGCATTGAGCTTATTTGATTATGAATGTTATGTGCACCATTGTATACAACATAAGAATTTATTTCATAAATTAAATCGTTTGATGCCACGCGTAATCAATACATTTTCTAAAATTAAGATACATATTTTCAAAATAAACTAAAGAACGTCACAAGTTTTCCTATTTCAAGAAAAACGCCCATTTCTCCGACACAATGATCTTGACTTGTTTAATAAATTGTTAAATTTAATTTAACTGAAAGTTTTATTCACCCTATATAATGTATTTCCCAGAGACAACCTTTTCGTATTGATACTTTATAATACGTAACAGATTTTAAGTATTCCAGTATGCTAATACGCTCCTTAGATGAAAAATTTAATAATGTGGGTTGTTTAGATGTTTGTGACTATAATTGTGGGTGTTTACATTAGTTCAATTTCAATGAGAAAATTTGTTATATGTATATACATATATAATAATAAACTATAATTTTAAAATAATATAGAAAAAATATAAATGGGAAACAATTAAATCAAACAACTGTTTGTTTCTGTTTTTTGTGATAAACAAAAAGGTGAAAGTGAAAATAAAATATTGCAATTTTCATCTAAAAATTCATAAAGTAAAATTAATTTCAATTATAAACTAAACAGAAAAGTTGTTTGGTTCCAATACAGTTTTGACTAATTATTTTTAACATAATTCAGTTTTGAATTAATATTTTTACCAGAATATGTAATTGAAATCTTGAAATGATTGTTATTTACTTTTCTTCATAAAACAGTTTTTTTAAACATTAGCGTTTATGGGCATTTATTGGTGAGAGGGACGTTTATTGGAGAGTGGGTGTTTATTGGAGAGTAGACGTTTATTGGAGAGTGGACGTTTATTGGAGAGGGGCGTTTATTGGAGAGTGGACGTTTATTGGAGAGTGGACGTTTATTGGAGAGAGGGCG
>JAYRBW010018585.1:0-12815 GCA_036023295.1 Invenusta paracnida | reverse complement strand
ATTACTATTACAATTTTTAGATTTACTTCTCTGTGATCAGAAGACAGTTGTCTATAAACATAATATCCATGTTTTTAGGATGTATATGTGCGTTCCCATATTGCAAGAGTTAAGAAAATTATCCTAACATTATGAGTTTTAAGTTGCACAATTAATTTATAACTGTGTTTGTGCACACTTGGAAATTGTCTGTAAAACTGAGAAATGTTGTAATTAGAGTCCAACCTATAAATTGTTATTGTTGTTTTTTATTCTAAATTTCGGTCTATAACAATATATATATTGTTAATTATATATATTAATATATCATTGAAGTTATTCCAGTAAACATGGTTCTCATACTGAATAATATAAATTAACTATGAATAAAAGCGATCTTTATAAATAAATATAAAAATAGCGAAAATATACATTTACAGACTTCTATTTTGGATTCAAATACAACTAAATAATTTTTTAAAGTTTAAGCAGTGCCCTTACATTTCTTACAACTATAAATGCAATTATAGGCGTTTAAATCAGAGCTCTATGTCACATAAAGGTAAAAATATGGATAAATAGAATTTATGTAAAAACCATTTTGAAAATCAAATATAATGAAATTGAAACATTAATTTTTTGAATCCTGACATAACAAGCTTTTAAACAATTTAGTGTTTTATTAATCATAATGATACTTCAACAAATTGGGAAATCTGCAAAAGGCAAAATCTGACTATTTAAAGCAAAAATTATATAAAATAAATTACAAATATTCAATATTTGTAAACTAAATATTTTAAAAACTCTATTCATGATAAATGTTTTTGTTATCCGAATTAAAAATAATAAAACTTCTTTTCAAATTATTGAATTATATTATTTAAGTTAACGCAATGAATGAACGTGTGTATATATGTTTACTTTGAGCTTTTGAGTTTGGTTTTATTACCTTAGTGAGTTAGAATCAAGAATGTCATGTCATGTTGGTGTACTAATTATTATATTATATTATTATTCTATAGATTATATTTGGAAATATTATTTTGTATCTTTATTTTATTTTACATCCAAAGTCTCTCTGCAATACTATCAAACGACTGTTAAGAATTGTTTACAACTGCGTGCATGAGAGTAACACAGAAAATATCTCTCGGATGCATGACAATGGAATTATTGATGTTGTGAAACCATATTTGCGATCTACAAACGTGAATATAAAAGTAAGAATAAAACATTTATTTATTAAATTACAGAATACTAAAGCATTTGGAAGTTTCTATTTTTATTTAATATTTGCTCTTTTTAGAGACACACTTTGCCTATCTGTGCATACCTCGCAATGGTGGACAAGGAAGGCAAGGATATTTTCAAGGCAGTAAACGATTTTATTCAAGTGAGACATGAAAATAGCTTAAATAACCTATTAGAGCAGTCCTTGAGAGTGACATAAACAAAGGGAGTGTTTTTATTCGGACAATCGATTTTCGCCGTTTTTTTAATAACGTTTAAAGTAAACTTAGTTTGTAGTTCAGACATAAAATAATAAATTTCTTCCATTTCCTTTCGTCTCGCCTGTTGCTCGTTTGAAAAAGTACCGAAGATCAACAAAAAGTGAGACACTAATAAGACACAAGATTTCTCACCTTATTAACAACTTATAAAATATTTTAAGGAGACAAACTTGAGTCAATTATACGACAACGTCTTCAGTCATTTTTCTCGATTTTCCTCATTTCAAGAGTTATAGCCACTGTAATGTTTCATTTTAGGAGAACTCTGGAATCTTGAAAACGGAACCAATTAGGGTTACAGATTCTCACCGCTAGAAACACCATAGAGACTTGAAACCAACGCCAATTCCTCGAAAATAACGGTATAATCTGCATCATTCTCTGGAGTGCGTGACATCCTTGGTCAACCGTCACCCACTATTCATTTCCACGTTACGCGTTTACAACCTGTGATCTACTTTGCAATTCTTTGGAAGTGCCGTAAATTGCATATATTCTCCTCACCCAATGCAGTCATTAATTTGTCGTGTATAAAAGCCGAAAATATACTATTCTTTTTCTCAGTCGTAATATAAATGTTTATGCGCTTTGTTGTTTCTTCCACCGCCATAATATTAGCAATGCATGTAGCTCCCATTGAAATAAAAGCGACATTTTTTGGAGGACCCATGTACAATAAAAATAAATCGTTTAATTATAAAAAGCAATACTTTTATTTTAAAGGTCTAGGAATATTTGAAACTAGTGATTAATAATATTCTAAAATTATTTGTATTTGTAATTTGTATGCAGATACTAAATTTGCAATTCAAATATTGATATAAATGTAATACACATATTATGGATGATGCAATATAACAGTTAAATAATTAATGTAAATTAAAAGCGATAAATAAAAACACATTATTTATAGTAATGATTCAGATTAAATTTGCGGCAAATAAAATATATTTTGCAATTTTAAAAACAATATATTTTTAAAGAAAACATTTTTTAACTTGAATTTATTTTCAAAAACTGTGTATTATTAATATTTAAAATTTGAACTGCCTAAATTGTAAGTATTTTAAATAAAATGTATGTTTATTATTTTAAATATATCAAATTGTATTAAATGACTCTAAAATATGAAGTGTTTTTAAATTGTAATTTAAAATATAATATTCTTTTTTAAGGAGGATCGATTGCTCGAAAAGGAAGAAAAGAAATCGATTCGAGAAATAAACAGGTATCTATTCTTTCTGAAATGTAAAGAATATCATTCAGAGGAATTATTGTCTTTAATTTTCGAGGCGATTTCCAATGAAATACAACAACACTTGCCTCGCTATGCTTCGGAGATGGATGATTCGGATATGGATGAAAGAGATAAAAAATTTTTTTTACAAAAGCTGGCTGACGTCTTTATAAAACAAGAAGGAATTTCATCCTATCTGAAAGAAATTCTTGCAAGACACTCGTTATTAAGAAAAGAAGAATCAGAACACAGTAAAAGAGTAAAGATCAATGGAATGCTTGAATCATTGGAACTTATGTCAGACTGCTCAGAAGATTTTGCAAACGCATTGTGTAGCAACGATACTTTTTTTATTCTGATAAAGACATTTCTGACGAAATTTGATATAACTGAATATGATAATTTAGAAAAGGTATGTATATTTTGATTTTTTTAATTTTTCACATTTATTATATTTTTTACGAAAGTAGTCTTCATTTTCGTATTTTTCATTGTTTTTGATTTTAGTATATAAATGTAATAATTTTTAAAAGATTTTTTATGAACATTTTGTAAAAAATATCTACGTTTTTTAATGAATGCATTATGCATGAAATATTTTGACTCTTTTAATGTAAAATGATAAAATTGGAATAATAATTTTATCTATAAATTTCTGACAACATTTACTAAAAAAAAAATGTTGGCATTTTAATCAGGTTCATCAAGTAAATATTTCACCATGCAAATACATTTTACCATTTGCCGACTTTAACCTGTGGAGGCAATAAAATATTTTTAAAATGACTGCTCTTGAATTTATTTTCCAAATATCTTTAAGCTGTATGTGACATAGGAAAAAAATCAATGATTTGTAATTCGAGGAAAATCATAAAGATTCGGACTCACTGATGATCCACAAGAATATCCAAACAACCTGTCAATGATATAAACCATTGATAAGCAATGATAACGACGTCTATTCACATATTTATGGGTTAGAGATTTATAGACACTTCTTAAAATATAAGTGAATTGCGCATTTATGTTAGAATCAAAATAGAATAGAAGTCACAATTTATTTTAAAACTTATTTATTTCTTCTCTATGTAAGCCATATTTATTTGTAAAATTGGTAATAGTTCAAAAGGCCTATATAATTTAAAGACTTAAAATAATATAAACATTTTCTCCATAAAGCATAAAAGTTGCACAATTAGAAAGGAGTCACATCTGGAACTTCAAATTTCCTCGTCTCTGTCACCACGTCGTGAGTCTTCATCATTCTGGCATTGAAAGCTGAAAAGACATTAGTCAGTACATGCCAGGTCTTCAGCATTGGATAAATACTTTATGAACAGTTTATTTGACCTGATATGTTACAAAATCATTGTTCGCTATTTGAGTGTTACAAACTCCTCGACATCGCTTAATAACCCATCTCGACCAACGCCATGCAACAGTTCTGGCTATTGCAAGTATGTTTTTTTGCAATGATCATCGAATGATGACCCAGTATCACAAGCAGTTATACCATGGAATCCATCAACTTCTCACCAACCACCTGAGGAAGGATCTCGTTGATTACATGAACTGGGAACACTCTTTCTTCATGAATGCGCCACACATCATCTATGTATATGGCAGAGTTTCGTCCTTGATGAAATGAATCAGCAAGTGCAGGATATCTGTGTCACGACAAACCACAATTATTGTTTCATACCTTACATCAATGGCTTCTAGGGCATGGAGGATGATCCTTGAGCCAGCCTCCCCGTGGTTTGCGTTCAGTATTGGGATGACTCCCCTTGTCGTTGAAAATCTGTTTGGTTCGCGCCAACAATCACTACTTTGCTGACTGTGTATTTTCCACTTTGCCACTGCGGACGAGTGCAAGGCATTTCTTGTTTTCACCTAAGGCGATTAAGTTCTTCTATGTTTGGGAAAGTGAAAGATCATCAAAGTTTATCTACATAAAGATCATATCTTTACATACAGCTCGTGCATCAGTACATCGTGACAGTCTTTCACGTTCTTCAAGACAACTTTTTTCTCTTTCGTCGGAAGTGAGGAGGTCCGTAGCGATATCTTCTGTAACAATGACGTTGGTAGTCAGTGATTTCAGCTGTGTAACAGTGGGGAGTTCATCGTCTTGTTCGGATGGGTCATTTGGATGGAAAACCATCTTTAAGAGTTGAGAAATAATCCCCAGAATATCGTTGCGAAACCGAATAGATGCACAGTGTCCTCTAATATCTGGGATCTTTAAGCCCAAGTCGTGCGGAGCCTGTCTCTCTTGCTTTATCATTCTGTGTAAAGCTTATTACACCATTTAAGAGCTTTCAGACCTTGTTTAATCATTCAGTGGGTTGATTGACTGGAACTTGGTTAAATCCATGGTCGTGTCATATCACTATGAGATTCCGTGACATTAATTCTTCTTAGACTTCTGCTGCATTCTGTGCGTGTCCGCAGTGTCAGCGAGGTAAACAGGGCCTCATCTTGCGTAGTTGACATGGTCATACGTAGATGATTAGCCATGGTAGCATTGCGGCGAATGAATAAAGATAGAGCAACTAATCCTCATCTCGATTAGCGTGGACACTAATGAGAGGAGTATTTGTACCATCTTAAGGTATTGCAATCAAAAGGCAATTCTAAGATTCTGCTTCAATATGATAATATGGAATTCCTCACTTTTAATACATATTCTCTACGATCAAGGAGTTCATTGCATGCAGTCATAGCATTCAAAGAGATTCATCTCGGATTCTCGAACCATGTTTCTTCAACAATACTGTAGAACTGATCGATTCACAACCAAATCCTCATGAAGTTCAGGATTCTGCTACTCTAGCCAATTCAGGAAAGCTTCCAATTTAATCCGACTGAGTGCTTCATAGACTCAGATATGTCCCTGAATAGCCTTGTAGTAGTGTTTCTCAGCTATCATGGCGATTGGAAGCCTTCTGTCATAGTATTTAAGATTCCACTCACACATCATCTAAGCCAGCACTTTCCATTTGCTGACCAATGGCTCGAAGGAAGTGTGAACATGATATGGAGACCACTAAACTGGACAACACCCTTACTGTACTCTTCAGAAGCCCACTCGATCTCCTTTGCTTTGATATTTTTTTTCCATTCTGTGGCCTTGCACCTGCCCGACATACACGTTTATCCATTTGATGACATTCGTGATCATTGAGAGAAACGATCTTCCACTTCTTTCTGCAAGCATCGATTATAATGTAGCAGCATCTCAAACCAATCCTTCTGCGATATTTCCCCACCAGCATAGATTCACCGCAGCTCAACTGCGACATAATCATGTGGTACGTTTCTTTGTTACGAGTCACGTTTTTTCAGATCTATTTTCTTGTTTCCCATTATCTTGAATCTTAGCGTGTTCTTGACAATATTTTCGCTCCACTCCTTGGACGTGCTTCTTGCTTTTGATTTTCTCTCTCACGCCCTCGAACTCACAGTCTTCCTTCAATTCACATTCCACTGTCAAGTTCGCGGTCATATCCACCTGATCATTCTTGTCAGTGAGCTGTAACAAATTGTATCATAATTTTCATCTTGATCGCCACCTTCACCAGTATTTCCCACAGTTCCGCTTGTAGTCTGTGGTTACACATTAGTGGGCCTGATTGAAGAGCTTTGATCAAAGACAAGGAGTCGGTTCAGATGATGAGGCTTTCTTTATTTTCCTGAACGTCCATGTCCTAAATGTATCTGAAGCATAGTGGGCATGCTTTGGTATAGAGAGACTAATCGAAGAAAACGATGGTATGGCGCTGTCCAAGGTATCTATTGAGCAGGATAAACCGATGTAAGATTGTTGTGATTGACCCATATTCATCTCCAGTTGCATTGAGAATCAGTGCCATTCCCACTGTCGTCAGATGTGAATATACTGTACTCACACATTCATTGAATGCTACCCATAGAGGAACATCCTGGCCGTTGCAGGTGTCCATCCTGTAGATTACCCAGACGTAATGTATTCTTGTTGTGACTTTCCTAAATACATGGACTATCTTTCAGGTTCCTGGGTTCAACTCTTATACCAATGCGTTGTTTGGGTGGAATCGATATCATGTAATTATACAATAGTCTTCTTTCTCAAAGCCTTCTATTGCCAGGGCCAATGCTGAACAAGTGTTCTAGAAGGAGGTTATCCACACTGCCAAGCAATCCACTACGTGCAATGGATTATACCTTTACCACTAATTACTGTCTTAGACAGACGAATAGTATTCGTTAACATTTATGTCGTCGAGTGATTCTAAGACAGGCTAACTGGTTTATAGGGTACCTATCGATCATTGATGTACGTGTTGTTGTATTCTAAAAATGGCCAAGAATTTCATTCCACGACTTTTGTATCCATACGTCTTACGTGTCAACCCCTCTTGTACCACCAGCATCATTAAAGAGTTTCACTAGTTTCTATAAACATGTGGCTTGGTGCAAGGTCATTCCCTGGCCGTCATGCTTTGGAATTAAATTATTCCTTTCGAAACCACAGAAATAATATCTTAAGCTATATTTAGTATTCTTTTCTTTGGTGCACTTGCAGAACTTTATTCCCTCTCTGTTTCTGATTTACTAGTTGAATGTATATAAAGTTAGAGAAATTATAATCTTTCATTATTTAATGTAGTATATGTGGTGGGCGAAGATGCTATTATCTATAATATATGTATGCGTATTCTAAAGCATAAGTAAAAATGATTTATATTCATAAATTTCTTCACATTTAGCTATTTTTTTAGATAAATCAATAAATTACTCAGATAACTCATTAAATATTCAAATGATCATATCAGACTTGATGTTATATGAAAGAACAAGACAAAAAATTCTATGTTGACCTCATTTGACCTTTTAACTCCCAAATTTGACAATTAACGTCAAATTTAATTTAGGTAACCAGATGATTTAAAAGTTTGGACCATAGTGATATGTTCAAGCAAGGTTGCCATGTTTCAACAAAAAATGCCAACAAAATAGTTTTTATGCATATGTCTTGTGGTTGGTCCGCCGACTAATGCATTCATAGGTGCTGTGGCAACTGATGACACGATACTTTCAAAAGGCTTTTATATGATGTTCATCTGCTCCCCTCAATTTCACTAGTCGATGAATTAATGTAGAATTTTGTTCCAAGCAAGCAGTGCACCTTTTTGACGAAAAAATGTCTCTGCGGTAGTCAGTTACATCAAAATTGCTTATTACATTTTTATCAATTGCACAAGGACATATTGATTAGTTTTTGGCCTCTCACATCGATTGCTTTGTTTTTCACCATCACCATAGTTGTTTTAATACTAGACTCATAAATTGGGTTGCTTTCTTTCTTGAGATAATCAAACAGACAGACTGTTCTAAAGATTTTGTCTTCCATCATACTTGTCATACAAGCGTTGACCAGTGTCATTGATATTTAGGATCTGAGCGAAATTATACTCCTTTGCGACGTATGCCTGCATGAGGAATTCAATTTAGCCATTTCTACCACAAATGGATTACCAAGTGTAGTATGGCAGCCTTTATCTCGTCAAATGCAGTATGTTCTCACCTCACTGTGATGGGTCAAGGTTAGGTCACTCGGTCTTCTTCGGCGTTGAACTAACTACTCAACTCTCTATATGGATAAGACAGTTCGTCGCTATTTTGACGAAGTGTCGTAACTCGATTTCAGCGCCTACATATTTTTTTATAGGAGAACCAAAAGACACAATGGACTTGTATTGTTTTATATAGAGCATCTAAATGCATCGCTTCATTAACTAATCTTTATTATATGTTATTCTAAACATATTTGGGATTACATCTCACAAGAAAATAATTTATTTTCCAATATTAATAATTATATATGGACAAATTAGTGAGATACGATCATTTCGTGACAACTTTTATTCAGTCGATTACCAACTTACTACAAAACGGTATTTGTTATATTATTACTTATTACCTACTAGATTAAGTTATTCGGTTTTAAAATAACTATATTTTGTATAATAAAATAGCATTATGTATATTTTAATATAATGAATATAATATTAAGTTTATAATAACATAACGAATGCGTTTTAATATTTATCATTTCTTATTCTATATTATAAGCGTTTTATTTATAGGGATATAAAAATGCTCATATAATATTTGAAGTTTAGTGTAAATATGCAATACAAATTAATGAGTTAATTATTTAACCAATAATAACTTACTGACTATAAGTAAATATGAATTAGTATTATCGGTTTTAAATTAGTTATATTTATATAATAAAATTAACAATATATGTTTTTTATTATAATGAATATAATTTTAAAGTTTACAATAACATAAGGAATGCATACTAATATTAGTTGGTGTGATTTCTATATTATTATAATTTTATTTAATCATAGTTTATATATATATTGTTTTAAATATAATTTTATTTGGTATAATATTTGCTATTTGAAATGAAGTTTTAATATGTCAATTAATAATTATTATAGTATATAAAAATTAATAATTTCCAATCAAATAAACAAGTTGAAGTATACATCATGAAATTGGTAAAAGGATTAGACATAAATTAAATTTACGCAAGCCAAGCTGTTTAAGAGCTTGAATTATACGTTAAAAGTCTGAGTTTTAATTTTGTAGAATAAGAAAAATAGTTCATTTGTCGAAATGCGGAAGATTTTGATAAAAGTTTCGAGCCTTGTCAGTTCAAATGAGTGCTGTTTGTCCTTGACATGTTGAGTGCAAATCTTTAAATTTGGCTAAACTAATTTGAGTGTGCTCCTCGTACAAGATTCGTGGCTTTTGTGTTATATCAAAACACCGTTGACGTGTTAGTTGTTGTGTGTGTATCGCATCGTCAACATGAAAATTTCTGTTGAAAATTGGTATCACTTTTGCGAACTTTAATTGTCTTCAGGGTTTTTCAATTAATAGAATTGTCATCGATGCTTTCCCATAGTTTTAGGATGCGCACATTTTGTGAATGAGATTTCCAATCATTGAAATTACTGCGCAGCATCTCATGGACGATGTTGTGTTTTGGTCAATGGCGGGCTGTCTGAAGTATAATGGATAATTGACTTGGAACTTGTATGTCCCCGGCTTTTTTGATGGCGTGGGTGATTTTCGAATGTATTGAGTCGCCCTCAGATTCAGGCTTAAAAAAATGCAGTGTTATGGCTTCAATGTGAGTAGAAACTTCCATAAAATGGAGAAACATGGCCGGGACAATGGTGTTCATGTTCAGTCCTGTGCAGCCATCAGCAAACAAACAAACATCACGAATGCCTTCATTGTCTTTGATGCTCAGCCAATTGTATAACACACTGCTGATTTCATTAGCTCCACGGTCTGATAATGTTTCTTTCTTTGTATAGCAATATCCATTTCTGGAGGCAAGCTCGTAAATAGTCTCGTTATAATACGATAGTTGTTGCTTTTAAAATATTTCTCCTCTATTAGACGTTGGGAGAAAAATCACATGCTGTAGATCGAATACAGCGGAAAGAAAATACTCTGAATGTTGTGCCCGTTTTTTGCATACTGTTTGATTAAATGCAAAGTCTCTTTTTCGTGAATATGTATGTAGAGTATATCTTTCATTCATTTCCAATTTGCCATGTTCGTCTTTCTCGCTGTAAGAACAACAAATAGAACACATGTCCTTTTTTTGGTCTGTGGAAAGATAAATTCATTGTGTCGAATTGAGATCTATACATGCTGAGGTAACCGTCAACACCCTCCTCCATATACATGCGATGCATTTTTGCACAGTTAGTTCTGTGTGGAGGTATTGAAGTTGTGTTGATACATGGCATAAATGTGACTCCACTCTAGGGAACCGGCTGATGTGGAGCTGCATATTTTATTGTAGTAGGGCATACATACAGCAGTATACTCTCCGTATTGTTGCATTATATAGCATGTTGTATGATTTATATTATTTTTATATATTATTACGAGATACCCAGTTAAATTATATTAGGGTAATAGATATAAAAATGGACAGATAAAAATATGGATAAAAATATTTTATTGGAAAACATTTCAAAAATCCAATATAAGAAAATTGAAACTTTGATTTTTTGATATCTGACATCATATGATTTAAAAATGTAGATATTTTTAAATCGAAATTATTCTTTAATGATTGTTAATTCTAAAAAAAGGGAATCTTAATATTTAATGTAAAACTTGAAAAAATATATTACAACTGTTAAATATCTGTAAACTAAATATTTTTGAAAATCCGATATTCATGTTAAATATACTTTTAAGAAATTCATGATACATGAATTGAGCGGCGAAATTTCTTAATTTTTAATTTTTTTATTTTTCTCGAATTATTGTTACATTATTATTACATTTATATATTTTCTAGTTTTATGACATTCATTTTTAATATTTAAATCTTTCTTTTCGTGGTGAACCCTACATTTCTTATTATATTATTTTAATATTCGATTACTATTAAACTTCACTGCTAAACTCGAATAGAAATGTTCACTATATTTGAATATTCACAACCATTTATCTGTAAACGATTTAGTTATCCGTATTAAAAAATAATACACCTCCATTTGAAATTGTTCAACTGTATTATTTAAGTTAACGCAATGTATGAACGTGTGTATATCTGGTAACTTTGAGATTACAACATGCCCGGAATAGACAGGGTTCGGTTTCATTCCATTAGTGAGTCAGAATCGAGAATGTCATGACAGCGGCGTTGGTGATCATTAGAATGACGCAACGTGGACGCAGATAACAATGATCTGATTTAAGTATAAAAGCATTCTCTAAAGATTTGATAATATATGCAAATCATTTAATCTACTATTCCATGTGATATTTAAAAAGTTGCTCCATTTCTTAAATATATTCCATTTTACATGCGCGTCTGTTTAATCGACATAATAATCTTATTTGACCAGTCCGACAATGTCCCGCTCAGAGTGTGTTTCGGCACCTCAATTGTTCCTACGGCAAATGCACTTGTAAATCAGTTGATTATTATTTGAGGGTCATATTACTTCAACAAAGTGGATTCAGATCACCGATGGTAATGGAGATACAACATTTTGTTAAACAGCTTTTAGTAATAAAACAGGAATGAAATCCAGAAGCCTAACGCCGCCAAGACATGTCTAAATATAGTTGTACTTGAATAATGTCAAATTCAGTTTAATTAAATATTTAGCTGTATTTCAATTATTGAGACAGCTGAAACACATATACAGATGTACACACATTGGACTAATTATTATATTATTTTATTATATTGATTATATTTGGAAGATTTATATTATTTTGTATTCTTATTTTTTATTTTACATCCAAAGTCTGATCGCGAAACTATCAAACGACTGATACAAATTGTTTACAACTGCGTGCGTAAGAGTAATTCTGAAAATATCTCTGGGATGCGCGACAATGGAATTATTGATGTTGTGAAACCTTATTTGCAATCTACAAACGAGAAGATGAAAGTAAGAATAAAGCATTTTATTGGAAACTACAGAATAATTAAGCATTTGGATGTTTCTATTTTTAATTAATATTTGCTCCTTTTAGATACTCGCTTTGCTCTTCTGTGCGTGCGTCGCAAGAAAGGAGGACGCCGATATTTTTGCAGCTGAAAAGGAGACAATTAAACTTCTTATTTATAATTTGTCATATGCAAAAAGTTTGCTTGGTAGAAGCTCTTTCGGTTTCAAATCTATCCAATTAGCTAAAGGTAAATAATCCTAAAATATGTATTTCAACTTAAACTACATCGAAAATTATTGAATATTTTAAATTTTTTTATAAAGCAGTTTATAATTAAGATTTTTGAATAACAAAAACATATTTGTGATATTATTTATCTGTCAAATGAATACAAAAATATATATTGGTGACAATAATAATAATTTTGTTAACAACAATTAAATATAGCGTTAGAATTCTTGGTCCTGGGTTTAATACAACAATGCAATTCATGAAATATTTTTTATTCCCAAGTTTTGAATTAAAGCAAAAATACACATATAGGAACTCATAAGTACATTATAGTCAGCAAATTACACGGATCCGCC
>JAYRBW010018574.1:0-12817 GCA_036023295.1 Invenusta paracnida | reverse complement strand
TAGGCCGGCGTGAAATAAAGGGATAGGTGACCGGGCAATTTCTTTTTTTAAATTCCAATGCCGTTTTTGACAGTGTATTTAATTTTGAAGCGCTAAATATAAATACATACGCATTATTATTATTATTTTGTTATTATATCTGCATGACTCACTGAAGCAACACTTTTACTATATATTGTAGCAGAACCACCAACTATTACAAATGTAAATATGATTCAAAATATTACCTAATTGACAGCTCATCGAGAATTTTCTATACAACAAAATACAATACAAAACATAATAATTTAATATAACCACTTGAAAGGATCATATCGAGTGACCACACATGACTGCATACCACTGCCTGTAATCCCTTCAACATCAGGAACTATGGGAGGAGAGCGCAGGTTGCTCGTTTTCGTGGCGGTTTGATCAATGCTGATGCGTTGATGGACAATTGAGTGTTTTGTGAAGCGGGCTCGACGTCACTCATCAGCCAAAAAATGTGATATTGCAGGACAACAATTTAAGGGTTTGTTGAGGTTTTAGTACGGCGCCGTGCATGATGTAGATGGGTGGTGATGGACGAGACTTGAGAAAATGATTACGTAATTATATTACATTTACGTAATAGGACTTATAAACTTATATACAAAAACAAAGAAACCTTTCATAAAAATAAATGCTGAATATACCTACCGCTTATATGCTCAATTTAAACTCATATTTTGAAGGCTATAGCGTCGCGTTTGAATGGCCGCATTTGAAAGTAGGTATTATAATTCCCTAAAGCATAAATAATTAATAGAATAAAATACAAATTTAAAATTATTATAATTTCATATAGATCTTCGAAATTGGTAAAAAAAATGTAACAATTTAAAATGATACAAAAAGTTTGCGCTTTTACGTCCCAAAGAGAGAATTGAACTCTCGACTTATTATACCTGAGTTCTAACCACTGAGCTATGACGGATGTCTATGTTGTATGGAGGCTTCAAATCGTAATAGATGTATATTTGCAAATAATCCTGCTAGTAAGTAGGTATTATAAATTAAAATATAATATATAAATAATATGATATAATATAATGAAAACTAACAATTAATAGAACTACAAAGTTTATATTTTAAAATTTGCATATGATAAAAAAAAATTTGCATTTGGCACAAAATAGAAAAAATAGATTTAGTAAATAGGTGATATAATTCTTAAAAACATTAATAATAGAATACAATTCAAAATTAGTATAGATTTACGGAATTGATTACAAAAATTTTACAATTTGTAAAGATAGAAAAACATATTTGCATTTGCGAAGCAGAAAAAAATAAAGCTATAAGTAAGTATGTAGTTATTATTTAAATAATATAATATAATATAAAATTAAATATGAAAATCAACTATAGAACTATTATAATTTTAAATAAATCAACGAAATTGCTTAAAATAAATTTTACTATTGTACGATGGAAAAAATATCTTCAAACCATCCAAAATTGTTTGGAGATTACCCAGGAGATCTCCTACTTCAGCTACAATTCGAGATCTTCACTTGCTTCTCATAAACAAACGCATTGTTTACAAGCTCTGTTGTATCACGCATCAATGCATTCATGGATCCGCTCCAGTTTATCTCCGAACTCTGATTCGTCCGGCTGCCAGTTCAACTTATCCAGTGTCCCTCAGGTCCCAAGGCTCAATCAAACTGCATCAACTTGTTGCCTGTACCACTAAATATGGCTATACTTTCTATGTTGTTGGGCCGTCACTTTGAAATGGTCTTTCTGAGGAGTGTCGCAGTGAATCTAACTTAAGACCGAACTTTTGGTTCGATAACATCTATAATCCGTATTTCTTTTTTTCACCTATTTTATTTTAAACGTTACATGTCAGTTTCCATACGTTTATATTGTTGTTCTTTCCAGTTCTGTATCTGTATGTCTTCCGTCTGTTTATGCTTCATATTTTCTGTCGTTATTTTTGTTTTTGTCATGCTTCTTCATTTATTTTTTATCCGTTCTGTATGTTATCTCCGTGTTTTTATATCTTATGTTCTCACCCAATATGATGACATTTTTTGTCAATTTGTGTGGTAAATTTAATTAATTAATTAATTTAATCAGCAAGAGAAAATTACATTTAGTAACTATAGGTATTTTAATTCCGTAAACGTAAATAATAGAATGAAATACAACTTTACAACTATGTATTCTATAGACCTTTGAAATTGGCTAAAACAAATTTTTACAATTTACAATCATACAAAATGTTTGTGTTTTTTCGTCCAAAGAGAGAATTGAACTCTCAGCCTCTGGCTTACTAAACCTGAGCTCTAACCACTGAGCTATGACGGCTGTTTAGACATAGAACATTCAAATCGGTATATAATACATGTTCATTCAAAAGAGATAGTGCTTATAAGTAGGTATTACAAGTTTACATAAATAATAACTGGAGAAACAACTTTAGAACTATTATAATCGAATAAGGATCTACGAACATGATAAATATATAAAAAATAAATAAATATAGATAAATATTTCATATTTTATTATTATTATTTGTACCTAGATTTTCATTAAGGTGCTGTTATAAAATAAACCACTTATTATTATTATTATTTTTATTATTATTATTAAGTTTTATTCATCTTTTAGAAATGAGTTCATGTTTAGAATGTGGTCACGTGATCTGCCCTCTGGGTGCACAACAGAGAATATGTGGTCACGTGACCTGCCCTCTGGGTGCACAACAGAGAATATGTGGTCACGTGACCTGCCCTCTGGGTGCACAACAGAGAATATGTGTAAAAGTGTAACATTTTATTTTATGATAAGTTTCGGAATCTTCATTGCTCCCCTTGTCCATGACCTTGTTTTTGTAAAGGCCCCGGTTAATTATTAGGGGGTTAAGCTTCTAATTTATATAATGCTTATTAAAATATTACTTCAATTATGAGTGGGTAAGATAATATTATAATCAGATTACCCTATTTTTATAGACAATAATCCACAAGTTGTATTCATATTGTCATTTTATAGATACTGTGCTGCATTGTAGGACAATTAATTTAATATAAGAAATAATAGGTTCATATTTTAAGCACTGCTAACACATTAACCTATCTGTGCATTTTTAAGTATATATATATTTTATAGGTATACAATTAAACCTGCAGGCTCATCAACTTTAACGCGTTAATTATTCATATGTATACAGATACACGCACTCACCAACACAACGTATTCCAATAGAATCACCAACAACTATCTAACTAGCCTAGTTATTGTTTTTCTGTACTCCATACTAATTATATGAAACATACATCAGACTTTTTGTATTTCACTCGTGAAGTAAGCAGCACACAAATCCAATGATTATAGTGTGTAAAACACAATTGCGAGTAAAGGGTAGCGGCACAGTAATCTACACGTCACAACACCCCTGCAACATAATCCGTATCCAAGGTATTTGAAAATGCTTGACAGCTGCGTAGAGCCAATATATTTTAGCTAAACAGCACAATCGTTTTTCACGTTGTGTATTTATATTGATCAGTAGTTCTTTTATGCATTTCAACATTTGGATTTAAGTCACTATAAAGGGAAAAAAGAAAGGAAAAGAAAAGAAAGAAGATTATAACACCTGAGGGCATTAAAATGACATCAATCGCAAAAGAACCCCAGCAACCTAATCAGAATAAGCGGCAGGATCCTTTCGAAGGACTTCGTGTTCCCAGAACTAGAGCTCGGCCCAGTAACACTCTCTTTGGGTCCAACATGGAGCACATCACCTTGGAGGAGCAGAGTCGCTTGAACAAGATGAACTTGGATGAGTGTTCAGCAGAGGCGAACAAGTGAGCTTCTTGTATTTGTTTTACCTTTCTCTGAATTTTGAAGCATTTTCCTTATATATATATATATAGATACACCTATGGTTGACCTAGAATATATATAAATATAGAATGTATATAAATATAGAATATATATAAATATAGAATATATATAAATATAGAATATATATAAATTTAGAATGTATATATTACATATAAGAGCATTCAATATATTCCAACGCTGTGGTTAAAAAATCCAAACATTTTATTTTCCCCTCTTTACATTTTTACCAAAATTAATTTAGTGTGAGTATAGCTAATTCTGATAAAGTCGTTATAGAAAGTGTAAAATTCTTAATTGTATATTATTTATTTTTATATTATTTTTATTATATTTATTATTTTATAAACATAAATATAGTATACATATTAATGTATATAATGATAAATTTCAATGATTATACAATCTTAAATTATTTTTATGGAAATGTTATACGTGACAATAGGGTGCAATAGAATAATATTACAAAACTGTTTTTTTATACAAATAATAATTTGGTGGTATTTCTTACAAATACACACCTGCTAATTTTTGATAGTCATAGGATTTTTTATTATACGTTAGGACAATGTTATGCACAGTCTATTTAGTAGTTAATTTCAAACGAAAATGTATACACAAGATAAAATAATAGTTTAGAAAACTGCAATATTAAGACGATTTGTGTAAAAGTATACTCATTCGTAAATATATAGTAAATAAAAACATATGCATAAATGTGAAAAAAACTTTAAAAATATAACTAGTTGTATAAAAAAATTCATAATAACCACCCCATTAATTGTAAGAATCTCAATTTAAACAAACACAGATACAAAAGTGACGTACTTATGTATGAATTTAAGAACTGAGCTTAATACCAAACATGAAACATTTTTATTTTTCTCATAGAAATCAACAAAAAAGGACTTTATATCCTATAATACTTGAAATTTTCACTCTTAATGTGATCTTGATAATGTTAATAAACTTGAAAGGAGTATATTTTTCATACGTATTTTCTAAAAAGGTTAGTATGAGCTAACTCAAATAACTTTATGTATTAGATATAACTTTATGTAACTATTGATATATTGATATGATTTAGATATCGTTTTGTTAAACGCTTTATTAGTTATTATACTGAAAGTAAGGCAGTATCACTGAATTCTGCGGATAGCCAATAAATTATGTGGGAAAGTTTTTGATTATCTGTTTACATACAATATACATTTTTATGATATCTGTTCTGATTCTCCCCCAGATTTACCGCTCCCAGGATCCGTGCCCAGCCAAAGTTCCAGCTGCCTGAGCCCTTGGCAGAAGCCGTTCATCGTCAAGCGGAGATTGAGCTAGAGAGGAAAAGACAGAACTTCCAGCAATGTCAAGACCAGCTCAGAGAGACCAATCAGAGGATCGGCAAGATGGAGGTCAGGGGTCCTATACTAGCACCAGACAGACAAAAAAACCCTGCATACACTTATTAATACTCAATTTCAAAGATACAGTTTAGGGCATAAAGTTTTCTTAACAGTTAAGTAGTGCATGACTAGAGCAAGTATAAGCAATATAAAATGAACTCAATTAAAACAGCTAAACACTTCTCTTACATCATCTTTAATGTGACCTTTCTTTTTTTTATACATAGTTATAAAGCAATTTTTATCAATTCAAGGAGTTTTAGGTTACGACATATTAGCAATTTACAATTTTTTCGAAAATAATAACTACGGAAGTCATTCTTAAATTGCTATGAATTTTATCATAGTTGATATTTGTTTTAATTCGACAAATACAGTATTGATATATATGTATATACATATACAAAAAACCAAATAAATCAGTCAATTATAGCCGAAAGCAGTGTAAATAATTATAAGAACAATACGAGCTTCTTTTTATATGACTGTCTTCCGTAAAGAAATATCTTAAATTGACATGCGCTACAATTATTATTATGTTATTTATTAACTATTAAAATGGTTAATTATGCTGATAGCATAAAGTAATAATAAATAAAAATAATAAATAGTATTAACAAATGTTTAATAGTATTATATATTAATTAAAAAATACCATTTATTTTGTAAGAAATAATTGAAATGTCTGTAAAAATAATTCCATTCTCGAATATTATTGATTAAAATGGATTATTAAATTTGGTCTACAAATAATATTTATTGTTATAAAAGATGCATTATATATGAATTTAAAAAGCACATGAAGTTTGAAATGGGTGAATTAAAAAGTACCAAAATAATGTTGGTAACATATAACAGCAATAAAACTGGGGAGCTATTATTTATTTTTTATAGAAGCCGGTGATACCTACTGTCAACCTCCTCATCAAATGTATGTAGAAAGATAGGTAAATACATGTGTTACAATTTTAGTTAACAAGAGAAGCAAGAGCACAGATCACTGATATGTGAGTTTGGTGAAAGCAGTGTCTAATCAATTGACTATGAACACAAGACGCGCATTATTTATAATAAAACAAAAGTACTTAACACTGAACTGGTGCAAATATTTAAAGCAAATATTGATCACAATAACAGCTGCAATAAAAGCATTGAAAAAATTAACTTGAGAACGTATGAGAAAATAACATTCTATTAAAATATATGAACAATAATTAGAACCCACTACATGAAAAATATAAGTTTATTTAATTAAAAATCATTCATTGAATTTGTTCTTAATCTTTTTGCTCTCATATTTTTAAGAATTTTTCAGTTTAGATATATATACAATTAAGTGACCTATTAAACTATATATTGATTTGTAACAGTATGCATAATATAGATATAATACATGAATAATAAAACGAAAGTCAAACGAGATTAGAAAGCAAGCCTCTGTTGGCTGATTTTCTGTTTGACTATTGAGAGCCGGTTTGACCGTCTTGATGAGAATTGCCTCTAGAGAGCGGAGACCTACGATATTACTGTTCATGGTGAATTTATCTCAGCACATCTCGTGGTGGCGATAAATCAAGCTTGATTCAATTTGCTGTGTTTCTTATCTCGAAAATGAAGTCGTCAAATGGCCGAGAAGGTATTATAGACCAGTAGACAAGACTTGCAGATTGTTTTGGTCTACAAACATTTATTTTCTATTATTTCATAAATTTCTTCATATAAAATAGTTATAATCAAAACCTGCCTTTTTTAGTGATGCAAATTAAAAATAATATGTATCAAGAATATTATTGATAATATATTGCTTTGAATTTTTTGCTACACTACCTAATAATAAAATTTACCAAAAACATAGTTTAATTTATATGAATGATTGAATTATGTCTAGTGTGTAACACGTTTATTTCCAAATTTTAATGGTATTGTGGTATTATATATAAGAAGAGGTTTAATGGTTTTAATTATAAAAACAGGAAAATGAGGATTAAAATTAAAGATCCATGTCTGTCAAATTCACATATTATAAAATTTGTAAATGCGAGCCAAGAACAAGAGCATCAACAATTAGCTTGAGAGATGCTAACAGCTCTAGGACTATTAATATTAAGGAGAATAGGCCTATCTTCGACCGTCAATAAATCAGGCTAGAATGCAACAAAAGCTTATTTTTGGTATCAACGTAATCGCCAAGGAACAACCTTCCCATAAGTTGAACTTTTAAAAAGATTTCGAAATACTTTTCTGAAAGGGGTCAATTAACAAAACAAAAACGACAGCATCGCAAAGATGAAAGCCAAGAAACGAGCTCCTCAAAAGTAAAACGTTAAAATAGGATTAATGATATGAAGTACAACCCTTACAACCCCCATAAATGGATATACAAATAGCACCAATAGATTTAATTAATACAGCGCCTACTGTTTAAGATGTATAAACATATTGATCAATAAGGAACTTAGACAAATATAAACTGCAAAATTAAAAAAAATATGACAACAAAAATTCTTTAAAAAGTCATGGCGTTGGATAGGTTATATAATTTTTATTATGTTTTATTAATTCGCTTACTTAAAACAACTTCGTTTGTTCAATGTGGGTTTCACTGGTTCGTTAAAAATGTGCCATTGCCAAGATTATTTATGAATTTTTGTTATCATATTCTTTTGAATTTTCCAGTTTACTTTTGCCTATGTACTTTATTGATCAATAAATGCATTTGAAACAGCAGGCATTATAACAATTAAATCATTACACCATTTTTGTATCAATTTCTTTTTTATAACTGTACTTTAAATCATCAATATCGTTTTAACTTTCTGTTTTTGAGGAGCTCGTTTCTTGGCTTTCATTTTTGCGACGCTGTCGTTTTTGTTTTGATTGATCTTTTCGAAAGAATCGCTGGAATTAATAACAATAAAAGCAGTATATTACAGTCTTACCTATCAATGTATTATGAAATATATAAGCCCAGTTATTTTACACTGAAAAGAAAGTTACACATTACCATAGCAGAAAACCATATGAGATTAAGCCAAAAACTATTCCAAGTAAAGCGGAACATTTCGGCAAGATATTTTTAGTTTCATATTTTGATAAAATGTTTACATTTCCATATTCAAGCGTTTACACTAAAATCTACAAAATTGGGTATAAATTACATTAATACAGATATTAATAATCATTATGGAAATTGATTTCATTAACGATGCCTTATGTTAAATTTCTGTAAAGTTTTGCACAATAGACTACATATCATTAATATTAGTTTGACATTTTGTTTCTGAAGAGCTTGTTTCTTTGTTTTCATTTTTGAGACGCTGTCGTTTTCGTTTTGATTACTTATTGAAGTATTTTTATAACATACTTAAAAGATTCTGGAAGACTGAATAGACCAACAATTATAAAAAATAATTTATAAAAAATAATATCGATGAAATTATGTGTAATTTATTACCTTCTAACAAGTCTGAATTCACATAGATATTGTATACTGCAATGAACCTTATATTACTCAATATAATAGTTTGAATTCATACACCTTTGCGACTATTTGTGAAATAAGTTAGTAGTATCGTAATTTAAAGCTATTTATGAATTTCAAGTCTACTGTACATTGATGTCCCTTACATTATACTGGGTCCCTTTCAGATGGTTGCTAAGTGCAGATTGCCTCCCCTGGATACAATGCATCCCCTTGATAGACTTCCACCTCTAATTCTCTCATCCAGTATTCCAAATGACGCCAAGGTTTTACGCAATAAAATAACACCAGTACCCACTAATTGTATTACAAATTCTTTTCGTAAGCGCTATACATTAAAAAATAGAAACACAATTGGAACAAATTTAATATGGCATATTAGATCTTGTTTGCAATATTTTTAGAGAAACAACCTTTTAGTCATTATGATATTCTGTAATCCCTACGGCGGAGTCAGATATTAATTATACCCTATAAGCATAACTAACCTAGATGTGGTGAGTTAGTTTTAGATTTTTATTTCCAGCCATACTAATAAACATAATAATATAAATATAGTACACATAGTGCTATAATACAATTAACATAATTAACGTAATTTTTATATAAAACTAACATTTAGTATAATCGTATATGATGTAATTGGAAAAAATGTTTAATGTATCATGACTATATACCAGAAATATTGTCGAAAATAGTAGTTAATAATATCAAGACTATTTAAAACATCTCTAATAGTAAGCATATTAATATAAAATTTATCGAAATTTAAATTACATTCAAAAATTTTCAATAATATCTGTAAAGTACTTAAGTTTAAAAATATTGGCCATACCAATATTAAAGGCGGAGAAAAAGATACCTAGCATATCATGTTCCACTGTACTACTTGGTTCCTCCTTCGGCACCAGATCCTTTGTTTCTCCCCAAAAATCGATATCCTCAACCCTTCCCTGTCTAAATTCTTTCAATATGATCTCGTGATGGGATCAAGTAGATGAGGTAATCTAACAAGAATGAAAAAACTCCATTAATTAAAACATTCGTGGTTACTGTCACCAGCAGCACAGTTTCCTTCGAGTTGTACAGGAAGCCTAGAAAGAGTGGGAACCGGCCTTCCTTTCGATGCTTTCGTTCCTGTCTCGAAAGGGCTCTCTAATCATAGCCCAATTAAACAATATGTACTAAAAGAATATCTTCACACAATCTCTAAACGTCACCGGTACGATTTTAAACAAGAAACTTAATAGCAATAGTTTTCATGAAAAATTCTACAGAGAATAAAATTCAACAATGAATAAAATTAAACTGGTTCCTCTCAGCAACACCAAAACCGAACGGTTTTGTAAAAATAACATTTTGAAACAAAGCACAAGAACTTCAGATTATTTAAATAAAAGTGTTTGGGACTGCAGGATAAAATTTGAGGTATTTTATCCACCGAAAGAAATCATGATCGACAATTTTGAAAGCCACTGCAATCTCAAAGGTAGCAGTGAATCCTAACAGATAGCTATGAATCCTGTGAACATCTTCGGCATAAAGAAAATATTTCACTAAATATAACATTTATTGTATTAATTGCCAACTCTGCAAATAAATGTACAAGGGACAGTCAGCAAGAACTATTAGCAGTCAGATTCTTGAGTATATAGTTCTTCACATGTATAAACGACACGCTTTTAGTCACAGAATTGGTATACATAACAAGTTTACGTGTCGCTAAACACAGCCAATTTCACCTCGCCCTTGAAGCTCTAAACATTAGTGCTAAATTTTTTCTGATGAATGTCTATGAAGGAAAACTAACTCCATCTTTTCAAAACAAGTTACTCATATCAATCTTTGTATCGGTAATATGCTCCTTCACTTGTCCATACTGTGGTTTCTTGGCTTTTCAGTTATTCTTTTGTAGTTTACTATATTTACTACATATAAAGAGGCATTAATCACTTACAGATTTATATTATATTCTTATGGTTATTCTTTCTATTGACGAGCATTTCTAACTGTCTCTTACTGGTTGCCTATCCTATCACATAATATTTCTGTTTGTGTTTTGCACATGCCATCTTTATTTCAATTTACCTCTGTTAATAAAGGTGGTCGAAACCTTCAGAGACATAAATTATAGAAAAATAAAATTTATAATTTAAAATTAGTAGTTCTTTTCATTAAAAAGGCTTATTTTTTGTTTTATTCATAATTTGTGATTAATGATAATTGATGAGTAACTAGTCCACTGTAACGTTTCAAGTCAGGCAATTATAAAATCAAAAAGATTCTCCTCTCTTTGTTTTCTTCATTTATCTGTCAATTTACCTAATATATACATAGTTTTATAGGCGATGCTTTCACTATATTAATTGTTACTCTTCACAGCAATATATCTACATAGGCATAATGTATTAGATTTTTACTATACAGCCTATATTTGTTTTATAAATAAATTAAAGGACACATTATAATTATGCATACTATGGACAGCCCAAACAGTATAATTCTTTAGCAGTAGGTATGTATAACAGCAATGTAAGCAAGCAATAACTTTATTCCAACATTGATTTGCAGTTAGAATAAAAGTACGCGTCAATTAAAAACTCATTCTGATATAATGATTGTATAAGGTCACATATTAAAGTTAACATAGTCCCCAATATTTCATATTGTCGTCATCTGACAAACCTCGTTTCCGCAGGATATATAGTAAACGTATAGGTTATAATTTATTGAAAGAGCCAATGACCAAACTGACTCAATAGTATGTACGTTCAATCATGAGGCAATGAAATCTTACATCTTATTCTTACATTTCCACTCCTTCCACAAAAACTCTGTCACACAAACTAACTAGGTATGTAACTAACATCAGGGAGTATTATTGAAGTTGTTTCATTGAAGCATACATCTACTGCTTTTAAAGTTATGTTAAGATTCAATTTCTTTAAAAGTGCAACAATTAAAGAGGATGCGATCTTTGTCTTCCTTTGGCTGTGAATACTTTGCCTGGAAACTGGAGAATAAAAGTGAACTGATTGGAGAATCAATTCACTTTTATTCTCCAGTTTCCCACTGTGGGTAATACTGTCTTAATAATACATAATACATAACTCACACATAACGGGTTCATAATTGCTTATTATTATTTTCTGGATGATACAGTTTTTTTAGAGAGTTAAAAAATAAAATGTTATTGAAATATGTGATTTAAATTTACAATTTTCTTTATGGAGATTTATTGATCGACCAGAAATTAATCTGAGTATGCCCAACTACCATTTCGCTTCGGTAATCTATCAACCATGGCAGCAACCGCGTGCAATGCCATCAGAACAGTGTCAAAACGTACGTATAATGCTTATAAGATTTATATTAGCTTTATACAAATACATATTATATACATGTTAAACGAAAAAATCGGTTTTTGGTGTATATACTAATACCATTTATTTAGAAGCTGGTTACTAAACAATATGAAATATTAAAATGCAAATATATCATATAAATAATGACGTGATACTTTGAATGTGAAACTTAGTATAGCAATAATTAAAAATGGATATGATTGCATTCTATCTTTTTGCTGATATCATAAAGTCGTATAAGAAAATTTAGAAACAACACTTAACTATAGCGCAATAAATATTAAGATTTTGACAAATAGATAAAAGCGTTCATCAAATACATGTAAAAATTTGAGCTAGCATAATATACAACAATGAAAACAACTACAAAAATTTAGTTTATATTTTATTACAATATTAACAAAATTTGTTGATGATTTGAAAACAATATTGCATTATTGCACTGATTTTAAGTGCAAAATGCGACCGAAGATATGTAATAGTTCTCAATACTTTCTGTAAATGCAATAATATCGCTATTATTATTAGCCATAAATGGCAAAAGTGTGTTAGCTCATATCATAAAAGAATTGGAATAAGCGTAAAGTGTGTTAGCTCACATCATAAAAGAATTGGAATAAGCGTAAAATGTGTTAGCTCTTTAAAAATATATTTGACTTGAGCTAACTATGTTTTTTAATATTGTCAAGCTT
>JAYRBW010018563.1:0-12818 GCA_036023295.1 Invenusta paracnida | reverse complement strand
TTTAATTTAATGTATTCCACGACTTTTTTGACCTTATAGTTCAAAAGTTGAAAACGGAGCTGAGTGCGGAGAAAAGGTTTAATACGTGTTTACAGAATTATTATATTTTTGCTATTATTTACACACATTATTTTAACAGTTATTTCACATTATATGATTTGATATTTATATAAATAAAATGTATGTTTACACTTAAGTGTAGATAACACAGATTTAAAGATAAACACTTAATCGTGTGTTGAAGCAACACATTGAGATAAGCAGTTTGAAACGCCATCGTTTAAACAATATTTTAGTATTGCACAGCAAATATTGTATCAGTTGAATATCTACACAGCAACTATAAGTCTCCAATAAATTATATGCCGTATTATAATATTTTTCTTCTCTCGTTCGAGTGTTTATTATCAAAATGGGTGTACTTAACATATTATAATACTGATAAAAAATATTTAAAATATAGTATAACATTCTGACGGTCATATGTTATGTATGGAGACCAAAGATATAACATTAAATTTAATTATCGCCTGAAATTTAAGCGTTTAATTAATTAAAGTTTACATAATGTCGATAAAATATTAATTAAACTAATGATATTTGGTCTATTTAATATTTATGAAATATAAATTATCTACATTTTCGCCAATTTGATTTACAGACTTCGTTTACAAATATAGTTTACAAAAATATCTTTTTAAATAGTATAATGTTATAATTATTAAATAGCAGAGTTACATCATGGTTGCTATTATAGCAAATTATGTGTCTAACGAACCTTTATCAACATTTTTCAAACATTCTTTCCTATTCAGAATTTTTTGACAAAATTCAGTTAATAAATTATAAAAGCTACTTCTTTGAATTATTAATTTGTCAAGGAATTATTTTGCGTTTGCTTTTAGCAGTAAATAAAAATTGTATATGCATCTAAAAATATAAATCTCAGAATAAATATTTATTAAAATGAAGAATATTTTGAATACATGGGGTATACCAATAACATTTCTATGTATTGATGAGGCATATTATTATTATCCATCAATTCTCGTAAACAACGATATAATATGTATTTTATTAATGGCTGTACTAAGTTTTTCAAATTTTCATGTGTTATAGCTAAAGACGACAATTCTGGATGCTATTTAATACACCCTGCACTATTATTTGTGAAACTAAAAAAGTATCGAAATACTATTTTCACATTATTAATAATTTATTATATGAAAAATGCATGAACTAACATATTAGCAGGCGTACAATTTGTCTGTGCATCTTTGCTAAATTATCAATGTCTAATTTTTTTAACTCACACTTAAATCTATCTTGCTTGGCAAGATGTAAAAGAATAAATAACTAATGAAGGTGATGAATGCACTGATTTTCTTAATCGTGATATTCTGGGCAGAGTCCTGGACCATGAAGGCAAGAGAGAGAAAAAGAATTTAGCGTTCGCGATATTATGTGCTACGAGAAAAGACTTAGGATCAACTGGAGAGAACACCGCAGACATACAAGCGTGCTGGAGGAGATTGGAAACCACGACAGTCTCCTGTATTGGTGTAATTCATAGATCGCAGCTCAGCTATCCTGACTATGTGGCGCGCAGAGATGGAAATAGTTTAGAAAAGACTAGGAATTGTAAATAGGAGAACTCAGTGACTGGACAACATCAAGAAGAGGATAAACAAGCCCATCATGATCTCCCTTATAAGAACCGCACAAGACAGAAGACAATGGAAGCAGTTGTGAACAGATTCACGAAAGGTTGTCTGATGGCATTAACGATCACCACCATCTACATACCTATACTTACTGCTTACCACTTGAAAATGACCGCTTATAGGTTTGTATCTATAAAATTCATATATGAAGATAACATTATTCATAATTCTTATAAGAGTAATCTGAAAATGAAATTAAAGGAAATATTTAAACGGATTATCCGAATTATATAGCAGATAATAAAAAAGACTTTTTAAATATTTCTGCTTTTTAAACACTTGGTTTAGGAATTCTGAATGTTATCTATGGAACTCAACAGACGTGTGAGAATGATGCCAATGTGTATAATATTGTGCAATTTGCGAGAAATAATATTGTTTAGCTAAAACACTGTTTACATATATATTACAATGAAAGTTTATTATTACGATAAGTATTTGTTTAATTAAACATCAGATAACACAATATTAAATTACAAGAAAGCTTAAGGGTGTTTTTGTAACGTATTTCTCACACTAAATATTTGTTTTAACATATTGCTATATACACCTTTTTGTTAATAATACTTGTATTTTCCACTTTACATCTATATGACGATAATTAATACTTACACACCAGTTACATTTTAATATATTTAAATTATTTAATTGCTATAATGTTTACTTCTGATAATCCCAACCGTATGTTTGTTTTTTTCGTTTACTTGTAAATATTCAACAATACTTTTCGTTATTATTGTAGGTTATG
Source organism: Invenusta paracnida (assembly GCA_036023295.1). Lineage (NCBI taxonomy): Eukaryota > Metazoa > Platyhelminthes > Proseriata > Coelogynoporidae > Invenusta > Invenusta paracnida. Next base: position 10,346 of record JAYRBW010018563.1, on the reverse strand, counting down.
TAGATTTATACCGGTAGCCGTAAATTGAAATAACTTAAGTTGGAATATTCGATGAAATAGACTTCGTTATACGTCTCCTTATTATCACTTTTAAATTGAATAAAATATAACATTCAAGCCATCACAATATATTGCGCAATTTTACAGATAAAAGGATATTATACTATAATATGTTTGATACAATATAAGTCGACAAATCTATAAGGTTGACATTAATTTCGCGAAATATGCATCATTTCTAATAATCAGGAAGCATACACGACTGAAGAAAATAATTGTCTATTTTTAAATATATATAATTTTTCAAAGTGATAGAATACTATTTTCGATCCGAATTACTTTTAAAATACGATATATTCATTTCGAACTCACTTTAAGAGTCAACAGGATAGTTAAGAACCGTTTTTAACGGAGATGTGCGTTTCATTATTTGAAGAGGTGATAATTAAAATGAACACTAAAATGCCCATTATACTTGGCGGAAATTGTCATAAATGAGAAGTCAAAATAGTCATATTGTTTGTTAAATATTGTTTATATATAACTACGCTAGTTTTCTTTAGTTTACAAATTTATTACTATAAACTGTAAGTTTTAATACAAGAAATAATAAAAATAGGGTTTTTAATATGCCTTTATTATATATATTTTGAAAAAAAATGCGTATTTAACTTATACGTAAGGATAGAGTAATAATACAAACAGATATATATCTATTGTTTATTTCATATAACATCAGGAATTGTAAGCACATTGATTGTAGAAAATAAATGTATTTTTATATATTTCACAATAGTGAACAGCTATAATTAAGTACTATACTATTAAAGCAAAGTATTAAATAGATACAGAATTTTCGTTCTTGATTATAATACGTATGGAAAAAAATCAATAATTCCAAGTATAATATAATATTAATTGTATATATATGTTGTTATATGTATAGTGTTTACATGATTATTGATGTGGATAAATAAAGTTTATGTTCATGCATGAACAATTAAGAAACGAAATTAAGCAAGCATATATGATATGATATAGCAATTGAAAGAAAATATGTAATCAGAATGTAAATATAAATAAGAGTTTGCGAAATATAATACAGCCCTCTTGAACATGATCAGTATTAGTAGGTATATACTGTAAAACGTATTCATAAACTACCTTGATATAATTATATGGATTAATAATTTAAGATATATTGGGTCGCATGGAAATAATATAGAATAAATATTCCGATGGTGTAAATAACTAAATAACTGCTTAATATAGAAAGTGTAATTATAATCAGAAAAAAGTAACATTTACCAGTCAAATTCATACTACTAATTACTATACTGAAGGAATTAAATTGATAAAATAGTACAGTTTCATATATGTCTGAGTAGTATATTCCCAACGTAATTTCAATTTCGCACACTTAATCAGTTCTGTGTTTTTGAATAATAAAATAATCTCTCGCCAAACATTCTAACTTCGTTGTTTTGGCGATATCTGAGGTAATCAATCTCGTCATCTGGTCTTACTTCGGTCATAGGGGAGGCGGCCAAATTATTGACACAATCTCCATGGATTACTTTAAAGCCCCATTTTAAATTCCACTTCATGCTACACAAGCATCCCCCATCAGAGAACGTCTTCTCAATTGTATGCCGTATGTCAGCTTCCGTTGCCATGTGATATATAAAAATAATATTCCCATCTTCCCTTTCTTGGTCCTCTAAAATAAGTGCACAAGTGATATGACTGCACATTTTGATAAAGTAACTATCGGATAATAATTGCAGGAGCTGTCCACTATTCACCTGAATGGCATTTTGATATGTTTGCAAAATGAATGAAAGACAAAAGCAGTCTCCCTCGGCATTTCCTTCTTGCTCCGATCGACTGTTGTTTGAAGTCCTCCTTTGAGACGCGTTCCACCGCGCAGGCTTTGTCCTTGAGAGAATATTCAGCCATTTTTGACCGACAATGAAGAGATCCGAGTTGATTAGGCTTACAGGCAAATACTCCTGCCTATTTCGACGGTTTCTACTTCCTTTAACCCACACCAATTCTCTTTTGTACCTCTGTAATCGTGGTTTGATTCTTTTCGATCGGTAATATCGACAATCACTCGAGTGAAATTTGTCCTTGTTATAGAGAGTTGTTAAATAGACCAATGACGCAATCAAAATGGTAAATAGTGCGACACAGATACTAAAGACGATATAGTAATTAACACAGAACACTGGTGGTTCCGGAGGCCTCTTTCGTAAGGCATAATTTGGCCATAAACTAATTATGGAATAAAGAAAATATCCCGGTCGCCTATAACTACTAAGACTAATATCGCTGAAGCCAAGCAGAGTGTAATTCTTTTTCAATTTTGTCTTCTGTACGCCCTCGTTTAGAAGTAATTTTGTTGCATTAAGTGCTTCTAGAGTGGGACTCTCCTGAATATACGAGCCAATTAGTCCGATTGAAAGAGATATTTCATTAAAGCTAAAGGCGATGTATGGGATATAGTCCCAACCTCGACCTTCGTATACTTTTCCGTCAGGTGCGACAAGAAAGTTGTAATCAATTTCTCCGAACCCTAAAATTTTCTGATAGTAATTTTGTCTTCCACGAACAGCGTCATAGCAACTGTAATCCGTTTTGCAACCACATTCGGGAGATATGGTGTCGGTGATAATGACAAAACACGGCATATACTTCTTGTACTTAATAGGCTTTTTGTAGCCATGTAAATAATTCCAGCGCGCTTTTGAAATAAGGTTTATTGGACCAGAAACGTCAAAGCTTGCGTCAAATACTTTACATTTATCCATATGACAATCTGAAAATGTGGATACAATTTCTTGTACCCAAAAATATTTCCACCCGGTTGTTATTTGAAAAAAATTGTGTTGATTATGTATAGCTTTTTTACCCGTTCTCTTAAAAGCCATACCTGCTAGTAGCTTAGGCGATTGTACAGTTTCATTGGGCCAACCACAAAGATCGTTGTATAAAGTAACCCCATTCTTAGGTCCAATATAGCAAATACATTCACTTTGCTCGTTTTCGACAGTGTCTTTCATTATTTTATATTTATCCAAGTTAACTGGCAAAACTGACTGCCGGTCATAAAACCTAGGGGCAGGTTTTTTTTTGCACGGCCGAAAAAAATATGACTTCATAACTGAGTGATTCAGTTTTCTAGACCATCCTTTGGAACAATGAGGTTCTTTGGCAGCATCAGGAATTAACTGAAGAAGGCATATCGAAAGTTTTTCACTATACCAAGGAGTACTGCATATTTTCTTAAATCGTCGACACTCTTCTCTGCAGGAAGAAGGACTCACAGTGAAAAAAGAATCCATATATTGTCCATCCTTTGGAGGATAAGACCTGTCATCCTTAACCTCCCAATAATCAGTACAAGGTGGGTCTGCATGACAGCATTTATCGTTCAAGTTGTCTGGATCGTCGCAGCAATGCCAGATAATGACAGTTGACGTAGGCTCATCGGGTGTCTCCTTCAGCGATCTTTCAAGCGTTATCGGCGGCCATTTGGGGTACAGTTTGTAGACTGGCTCAGAGCCATTGCTGCTGGAATAGTTAATGTGAATCCCTCCGCACACCATGGACTCCAGGCAGATTTCTTGAACGCGGCTTATCTCATTTGTTGACCCATTGTCGTAGGCAATGTACCTGTTTTTCAACCTGTAGCCAATGTAGGCCACAAAGATCCCCATACATCGAGAGGTGTAGTTCTTACCTAATTTATCCACATCTGTGCAGTAATCAGGCACTGACAAATTGCATAAAGTAGTAGTGAAGAGAGCACTCCCCATTAAACTCGGGTAGAACTTTTGACGCTCTTCATATAGAAAACAAGAGTGCTCAGGTTCACGTTTTGATAGTTCGTATTCAGCCATAACACAAGTTTTGTTGGTCATACACAGGGCTTCACAATCATTGGAATTATTTACATGTGTAAGTGTGTAATTACCTGTTCTATTCGTGATTACCCCCTGCACGTTGGCGGTATACTTTGGCGGACGTGGTTGACCCGGCCAAGCAAAACATGTAATCCAGCTTCTGTCATTTTGATTTTTACTTCCATGGATGATGGCCACACAAATCGTTGTTAAGACAAGCAGCGAAAAAATACTTATTCCCTGAACAAGCATTTCAAGGTTCTTACAACTGCCTTTATGTCGAAATAAAATGAAGTACTTGAATTAGGCGATGATTTTTATGAGTTGTATATTATGTTTATATATCGGTATCTCATAGAGATGTTCCGAAAACAATTCAATCAGAGTAAGTTGCATAAGAATATATATAAGTGTACCTATAATGACGTAGATTAATCACTAAAAGTCATCGAGGCCTTTTAAACTTAAATAAATTTCAAAGTTAACTCATAATTTTATAAATACACGCACCTATAATATACAATATATGCAAATATATGCTGAGAGGGACGCACTGAATCACTATTATAACAAAAAAGAACGGAAAACAGACTTTATCTATTGGGTTGTTCAAAGAAATATGTTTACACAAGGATTCCTATAAAATGACTATTACTGCTTATTATAGTCATTATATGTACTTGATACTTACTACTCATTATTACTTAATAAATGTTAACTTACTATATAGGGATCCTTGGTTTGTATTATACGTGGTTCGCGCGAAGCTTTTGTCGAATTTATAGGTATTGAAAGCTTCATTCGTCGAGTTTATAGGTATTGGAAGCTATATTGGTCGAGTTTATAGGTATTGGAAGCTATATTGGTCGAGTTAATAGGTATTGGAAGCTTTATTCGTCAAGTTTATAGGTATTAGAAGCTTAATTAGGAGAGTTTATAGGTATTGGAAGCTTAATTCGGCGGATTTATAGGTATTGGAAGCTTTATTCATCGAGTTTATAGGTATTGGAAGCTTTATTCGTCAAGTTTATAGGTATTGGAAGCTTTATTCGTCGAGTTTATAGGTATCGGAAGCTTTATTCATCGAGTTTATAGGTATTGGAAGCTTTATTCGTCAAGTTTATAGGTATTGAAAGCTTTATTCGTCGAGTTTATAGGTATTGGAAGCTTTATTCATCGAGTTTATAGGTATTGGAAGCTTTATTCATCGAGTTTATAGGTATCGGAAGCTTTATTCATCGAGTTTATAGGTATTGGAAGCTTTATTAGTCGAGCTTATAGGTATTGAAAGCTTTATTCGTCGAGTTTATAGGTATTGGAAGCTTTATTCGTCGAGTTTATAGGTATTGGAAGCTTTATTCGTCAAGTTTATAGGTATATGAAGCTTTATTAGTCGAGCTTATAGGTATTGGAAGCTTTAATCGACGAGTTATAGGTAACGGAAGCTTTAATCGGTGAGTTATAGGTATTGGAAGCTTTAATCGGCGAGTTATAGGTATTGGAAGCTTTAATCGGCGAGTTATAGGTATCGGAAGCTTTAATCGGCGAGTTATAGGTATTGGAAGCTTTAATCGTCGAGTTTATAGGTATTGGAAGCTTTAATCGACGAGTTATAGGTATCGGAAGCTTTAATCGGCGAGTTATAGGTATTGGAAGCTTTAATCGGCGAGTTATAGGTATTGGAAGCTTTAATCGGCGAGTTATAGATATTGGAAGCTTTGATTCTATTGAGTAGAAGTAGTAAGAATTTGTAAGGGATTTGTGGAGCGCTGGAACAATGATCCTCCCTCCCCCCTCTGCCCTCCCCCTCCCCCTCCCCTCCTCTGACTAATCAAATCCGTTTGAGATTTCAGCCAATGGTAGAGCCTGCAGAATATAAAAGGAACGTGCACATCTGTTATAGCTCATTTTACTCTTGCTCACGCTACTCGACGGTCGTATCCCCGCTCCTCTCTCTGCTCTCATGATGTCACAATTTATTATCGAGTCACATCATCAACCGTGATGCCTTCTATTAAAGTGGGGCCCTATCGCTGTGCTATAATGGGAGAACGGACTGTTCACATGGCCAACCTTACTACACTGGATCAAGAAGCTATCATACTCTTCAAGTCTCCATCCAGTCTTTATAAGTTTTAAAGGCCTACTAGCCAATGGTGAGGTTATCAGGTTCTCCTTGGTCAAGTACGCAGGCTTTAGCAATGGATCAGGAAGTGACATGCAACTGCTAAGTATGCAACCATATGATAATCTTGTCTTTACAAACACTAGCCATCCGCTTCCTCCTTCTCCATCTTTTACTGAGAATTTAGAGATTAATCCAGTACGTACTATATGCTTAGAAAATATTTATTCAGATATTAATTGCTAAATGTTAGACACTTCTTATTGCTGTACTATTATTTAAATGTTTTGACCATAAAATTATACGTTTTATATCTCTCTATATCTATCTTGACTTCTTATTTAGCCTTAGACATCCGGGTTAAAATAAAAAATAAAAGATAGCCTGTTTTTCCATAGAAATAAGTATATTTCAGTTATAACAAGTACAAGTAAGACATCGCACTACTACAATTGTGAATTTTTACATTAAAAAGCGGAGCATGTAAAATGTCCTTTTACGGGTGTTTCGGATACTTGAGGTCTTAATGTAGAATTGTTAAACATCTTAGGCATAGTACTACGTATCCAATATATAATTAGTAATATAGTTTGGATAGTACTCAATGTAATAATGAGTACAGTAAACTTGTGCATTACAAGTACCTATCATAATAGGACTTAGAATTACACAGCTTTATAGATAATAATTTTTGTGAAAATTTGTAGACACAGACCCATTATGTTTATAGGTTATCCAAAACTTGATGAATATACGACCTTAGCTACACATTTGAAGCATTGTAAAAGTCTAGATAATTTTCACCTCGTGTAAATGAGTTAAAATCATCCATCGCCTCCTTCATTCTTTTTCAATAAGTCCGATTTCTGTCAGAAACTATCTATTTTCTACCAATGCTGACTATATCTTAGCGAAGTCTTTGTTCTCGCACTCCACCTTTACTTACTACTATATTGTAGAAACGTTTTTTGTTAGCATGAAACATATTCGTGGTCAATATTTATAAGCATATATACTATGTAATACATAAAGTGAACTGATAATTTTTTACTAAATATTTACATGTTATTTAAAAGAAAATATACCTAGTATTCGTTATTAGCGTAACTCATTATTATTTAATTTTTAAATGTAATGTTTATTTAAAATATTTATAATTAAAATTGTTTAAAAAGAAAAAATATTTATTTTATTGCCATAAAAGGGAATTTATAGGAAATAACAATCAAACATTATTTTCTGGTTTTTTTAATGTCCTTATGTTGTATAATAGCTTAGATACCTCATTTCCTATTTTTAATACTATTAACATTTTAGTAGTATTGCGAATTGTTCATTCACTGAAAGCCGCTTCCCCAGCCTATATAAACAGACTTCGATAACTCCTCTACTGAAGAAATCCAATCTCAACAAGAATATCTTATCAAACTACCGACCTGTCTCCAACCTACAGTTTTTGGAAAACTATCGATCGTGTCGTCGTCTCTCAGCTCCATGAGCACAAGGGAACCAACGACCTATATACTGTGCTTATCAGTCCGCGTATCGTCCCTTCCACAGTGTTGAGTCTGCCTTAATACATGTTACAGATAATATATTCACTAACATTGACATCAAAGATAAAGTTGTGCCACTAGAACTCCTCGATCTCTCTGCGGCATTTGATACCATTGATGCCGCCATATTGTTTGAAACCCTTTATGACTGGTTCGGTATCCAGGGCAATGCGGCTGACTGGATTTCCAGCTACCTATCTGAACGTACCTTTTCAGTTCATGCTGCCAAATCTGAGTCCAAGGACCACAACCTAGTTTATGGTGTCCCTCAAGGTAGCGTTCTGGGCCCTGTACTCTTGACAGCCTATACGTGCCCCCTTTCCGAAATAATTGCTTCGCATAATGTGAACTGCCATCTTTATGCAGACGACACCCAAATCTGACTCATCAATGGACTCATCAACGGACTCATCAATGGACTCATCAATGGACTCATCAACGGACTCATCAACTGACTCTGTAGCTATCGTTGAGCAATGTCTCGAATCCATTCTACAATGGATGACGACAAACAAGCTTAAGTTGAATCCATCAAAAACGAATGTAATTATACATACAAGTAAGCTACTCGCTAACTGTCCAATTAATCTGCATCTTAAAGAAATCGTCATAGCACCAGTTCAAACAGCTCGTAACCTATGAATAACCTTCGATTCATGTCTCTCTTTCAAAGAACACATTTCTTCAGTTTGTAAGTCGTGCTTCTTTTGGCTGCGTCAAATACGTAGTATATCTCGAGTTCTCCCATCCGATTGCATCAAATATCTTGTAATCGCCCTTGTAATATCCCGACTTGATTTTTGCAATTCCGTATTGATAAACATCTCCGGAAAATTTCTATCCCGATTGCAAAGTGTTCAAAACTCTGCAGCACGTCTGGTCACCACATCTCCATGGCGAACACCGACATCTTCACTACTTCATCAGTTGCACTGGCTCCCTGTTAAGAAACGCATTCAATTTAAAGTGCTTCTTTTTACCTACAACGCCATCCACAAATCAGGACCCAAATATATTGAAGATCTGGTGACTGTCAATGTCACTGGCTGCTCTACTCGGCAGTCGACAGCACCTACACTCATCTGTCCTATAGCCAGAACCAGACGTACAGGTGATCGGGCTTTCTCGGTGGCCACGCCAGCTCTTTGGAACTCCATTTCATCTTCATTACGCGTCATTAACACTTTCACGCTTTTTAAATCCTATTTGAAAACCTACATGTTTTCATAGACTTTCATGTTTTCATTAGACTTTTTCGATTAAATCTATTACATTTCGTTCAGTTACTGTAAAGCGCTGCTGACATTGATATCAATATAGGGGCGCTATATCAAATATATAAATATTATTATTATTATTAGACATATTGAAATTGTAATAAAGTTGTATTTAAAATAAATAATAATAAATAAATTAGGGCACTTCATATAACTTGAAAAATATTTTAATAAAGTGATTGTACATGTTAAATGATTATTTAAATATTATATTAAATAACAATTTTTTATGACAAATTAATTGAAAACTTTAAATTAAATGACACTTTACATTTTTAAATGTTGACTTTGACATTATTAACTTGTTTTGTGTCGCTGTTTCTCCTAGGTTGCGCAACTGGGCAAGTGCACGTATGGTCCTTGGACACAATCGTTCTCCGGGCAACACTAGAGGAGACCAATACTGGCCCTATCACATGTTTGGATATCAGTTTAGATGGAGTTTGGCTTGCTACTGGAGGAGAGTTGGCAACTTGTGTCATTTACGAGAGGATGTCGCTCAAGCAGGCCGGTATCTTCCAGGTCAGTTTGTCTCTTTTTTATCTCCCAATTGTTTGCGAAGCAATAATTATAAAGTACTATTAGTAAGATGTTAAATACTTTTCAGATTGTGTCAATCTAATTTTATTATATTTTATAAATTATAATTATTTACACGCTACCGTTTCATTTTTTTGCATTTTAATACACATTACGAGTAAGAAAATCAATAAAAAAATTAAGAGCTTTGGTTTCTGCTCATTTATTCGAATCCGTCCAAGTGTATAAAAGCCATACTTATTAACCACTTAGCTATTAATAAATGGTGATAATTGATGTTTTTAATGTAGTAAACAAATACCTAAAACTGGGTAAATTATATATATAGAATATTTATATACATTATATCCTCGTTTTAAATTAATATATTCACTAAGTTGGAAAATAACAAAGCTTTAGGATTTTTAAAGCAAACGCGCAAATTACGTGTTCTTGTATTATTTATTTGTCACCAGTCTTATTTGAGTCTTAATAAATTATTAAATTACATAAATCGAAGTCTTCTGCATGTGTAAAACAATGTTGCAATACATTTGGAGTGCAATTAAATTCGTTTTGATTTTGTATTAGGTTTCAATTTTTTGTAAAAACATTGCACAAAACCTTGCCACCATTCGGAAAAAGTCATACATATTATCACAAATTTTATACCTTTATTTTTTTGTACTATTTTTTAATTCTGTCCTTTTGATAAAATGTATCTTTCTTTACGAACGTCATCCCACCGGTATATGTGGTTAATCAGGATAACTCATCCGTTCTTCACCTGAATCATAATTCTTTATATGTACATTACTTTTATTGATTTTTTAGAAATATACTTTGATATATATTATACTGATAAAACTATATACATATAGACGATTATATATATATGTGGCATACCCCGTAATTAGTAATACAAGGTGAGTTGCGAAATCGCTTAGCCGGGATATAATGT
>JAYRBW010018562.1:0-34222 GCA_036023295.1 Invenusta paracnida | reverse complement strand
AAAAAAGTATCTTAACCCCAAATAAAATTGGGTTTTATGATTGATTTGTATAGTAGAGATGACTATTATGCAAAAAATATAAATTTGACCAAAATGGTTGATGCCGCTGAGATATAATGGACATCAAAAATAGGCAAAAACGCCAGAATGTGTACTTTGTAACACATTTTTTTAAAAGCGGCATCAAATACAATCAGGTTTCTAAATGTTGCATACTTTAACTCAATTATGAACAGAAACCCAATTTTATTTGATGCCGCTGGATTTTATAGGACATAAAAAAATGAAAAAATACGCAAAATATGTTAACTTTGTGATGACTCACCACAAAGCAGCATTAAATAAAATTGGTTTTTTGCACAAAAGTGTTATTTATATTCATACAAACCATAATTAGTTAAAAAAACCAATTTTATTTGATGCCATCAAAAAATAATTACATTCAAATTTGAGAAAAAAATGATGTTTAAAATCAATACAGTTTTTGGTCGGCTTTACAGTCCATATCTCGGTAATGAAACAATAGAATTGACTAAAAATTGAAATTTGGTGTCCATATATATTTAGATCATTGACTGGTATGAAAATTAAAAAAATTAAAAAAAGTTAGTATCACGAATAGTCATTTTGGGTAAATCCTTAAGTGCAATGGCTCTTAACAGTTAATATTTAAAAGTCACGAGGAGGCATTTCTTTACTCAATTTACATTGCAACTGCTCATGTATAAATACAGTTTTTTACCATTTAAAGAAAATCAGAATTGAATTTGTCCTAAAACCAGTGTAGTTTACTTCTACGATTTGATCGTAGTTTGTATTATTTTTTACTCTTACTACGGATGTTACGATTATATGTCCTAAAAATACGATAAATAAAATGTAGATAATTATTTTATATATTGTTTTTTAACCTCCCTTTGTTATATTTTTAGAATTTGTATAAAAACAACTACTATAGTAATTTTTTGTAGCCTTACATATAAAATAATTGTCTATTAATGAATACAACTTTATAATAATATGTTAAATAGGATTATTCATATTATTATAGTTTTTCATTTTTCTTTTCACATGATTAGCCTTGATGCGTACGATAGTCTACGACCGATTTTTTTAAATTAATACATTTTTAAAGTAGAGTAAACAGGTTTGTAAAATACAACGACCCTTCGTTAATATTTATGATTGTCGAATTTGGTTGTTTTTTAATGACACAGTACTTTTAAGCGTCTTATCTAGTCTAGTTAAATCTTCCCATGATTATACACGACAAATGAGTATATAATTATTAACTTTATTAAATAGACAGAAATATATAAAGTATATTTTTATGATTCGATATCGGCTTTCCTAGGATGTTAACTTTAAGAAGATGATTGTATTTTTGTACAATACCTTTGACTTTATTCCTTTGATTCAACAAAGAAAAGCTTTGATAGTGTATAATGTTCTATGCTGAAAATATATGTTACGCTTGTATTTTAGTAAATATCTAATTAAATACCGACTGAATTAATGCTGTTAAAATCTCTTCATGTAATATTTCTTTTTCGATAACATTTGATTGAAAACATTAATGCTCGTGACACTTTTCACTATTTTTTGATTATATATCTTTATTAGATTATTATATTGTACAACAAATGAAAATATATTGAACAAATCGTTTTTAACTCTTTTACAACCCTTAAAATATTACATAGTTAGAAGAACATAATATGTGTACCACCTTTTAATGAATTGTACTAAGTTATTATATAACTGTTACGATTGAGATAATTTTTAAACGATTTTTGAACCACTTAATTTTATGTTTATAAATTTAGATCATCTAAAAATCAAACTCCTTCATTTAATAGTATTAATTAATTAGTTTCCCTTATGTACAAATATTAAACCGTTACGCCCCGTAATATTGTCAACTTATCAATAAATACAGTATTTTTAAAGTAAATGTAGTGTATTGTATATTTTTATGAGTAAAATGTGTCAATACACGGAACAAAACACTTATGTATAGTGCAATGGGTTACTTGAAACTTTTTCCGACGTGTGTATCAATGTTTGACACAAAATATATATACAATAAACAAAAACAATTTACTTCTTCAGAGTCTGAGACTATTGAAACAAGATTAGTCAAGGGAGGTATCTAAGATCTCATTAAATGTCATTATTATTAAATGACATATTAGATCTCATATTACCTGTCGTTTCTTCCTTCGCTGGTGAATAAAGCTTGTAGATCGCTTAATTATTATTGCACTTTAAATAATGTAATGTAGCTTTTATGTTCTCATAATTTGTTTGTAACTGAAAACATATATAGTAAAGTATTTTTATATCATCCGAGGTATAGAAATACTTGTAATTGCGTGTGCAAATAGGGATAGAATGCTAATTTACCGTGCATAAACTTCCAATTTTCTGGCCGTGATTTGTTAATCATGGACAAAAGGTAATTGTATTGATCTCTTAGAGGAAATTGCTTTGACAAATATTTTGGCATCTTGAATTTTTATTTCTTTCAAGCTTTTGATTGTTGTGACCTACTTTAACCGGCCCCGAATTGCATCGACGCGGCGTCCTTTTCGTGACCAGATAGGAAAAATGCCATTTTATTTGAATATAAAATATTTCATTCCACACGCTTATGTTTGGAAAGTTTAAATTTAAACCGCTGTTAAATTTGAAGATTTACCAAATTTACAAAAGTTTACACAATTAGTAAAAAGATTTTTCTTTTCTGTGATTCAATTTTTAAGCTTATTACTATATAATAAATTATAAAATATAAGCGAATATGAGTTTAAAATTGAGTAATTGGTTTGTTACGCTTGTGACAATTATATAGTTCAAACAATTTCGGATTAATATTTATAAACTAATATATTGTTATAAATTAAATTGAACATATATTTATATCTATATCACTATTATTACATTTTTCATTTGGTAATTTTAATTTTACAATCTGTAAAAAGTTTTTCTAGAAGCATTACACTCGTGACGAAATCTATCTATAAGTTAGCATAAAGATATACAGCTATTTATCCTTAATTCTGTTACGCTCGGAACATATATTTTTTGCGACAATGTATGTATGTACACTATTTCGCATAAAGTGTCCCTTTCTGAAATAAATTATACATTTTAAAAAGTAACAATAATTCAATTTTAACTGTTTTTTTAATAAGCTTGTCAGGCATAGAATTTGTATGTAGATATTTGTTTCCTATGTTCATACGAAATAATTTTTATGAGTATTCTTCTTAAAACAAACCTCAAAAAGTTAGGTATATGATATATTGTTTCAAATCGTTATATATCAATTTTGAAAAATTGCCTCTAGCTATTTTGACGTTTTGTAATAATTATTAATATTTTTATATTCCAGGGTCGTCTATTTTTCAAGAATATCGACATGAGATATTCATTTTTTACTTTACCTTGATTAAAATTTATTTACTCAGAAAATTGAACTAAATTTTAGTATTTATATTTAAACTAATTATTTCCCCTGGTAGTTTTATTTTTGTTTAGAACTACCTGTACGTTATAATTACTTGTATGCTTCAATTATCTCTGTCGAATTTGTACAATTATATAACGTCTGTATGCAACAGTGCAGCAAGTACAAAATACTAGAATAATTTGCGGACGCTTTTCTATGTTGCATTTTGTCTTGCATTAATAATGTTTAAGTTAAATTTCGAAAAAATTTTGAGGAGGATACTGAATTATTTTGGTTAGATGCCCTGTCCAATAATAATTGCAAAAGCGCATCGGGTCATCTGCTTGCTTCATTTCGACTGTTCCGATATAGTATATTAGATTAGGAATTTGGTATTCAATTTATGCGATTCTTATCTTCCATCCATCGTAGTTGCAGTTCGTTGAGAGATAGTGATTTCTTTCGTTATACTAATAGAAAATTGCCATAGCGCTAACCTACTTAGCTACTGTTCACATCAAATCATTATAGAAGAAAAAATTTGGTATATTATAAATGTATTATAATTTAAAAACAAATATCTCTTGTTTAATTTCTAATACAATTATAGATTTATACGAAAAATGTATGATGTCGAAGCTTAGTGAAAAATATATAATTCTTTGTTTGGTCATCGATGTTCAGCAGATAATAATACTTATGTACGAGTATATATGCACTTTGTAACATTGTTTTTATAATAACTAATATTTAACAGTTATTATTTGTTTTATGTTTATTTTTTATAGTTAATTACATTTTTTCTTACTGTCTACTATTTTTTTCAAATTTTATAATAATTTAGTTGTGATGCAAAAGGTTTATTGAATTATAATTTTAAAAGTAACCTAATTAAAAATCATTTATTTCATTGATAAGTTATTGTTTATTTATTGATAACAAAATTATTGTTACAGCTAAATTTAATGTCTAGACAAAATTATATATAATTATTAGTCTAAATATTTTTCGCTACTCATTTCTATGTATTATCAAAGTATCTGAATAATCTACTGATATTTTTATTTAAATTAATATTAGGTTCAAATCAAGGTTATGTATGATAAGTTAAATATAGTCAAAAGTAATGTCGGCATTACTATTAACAAATTGAACCAACATGATTAATATAAGAAAGATATCGATGAAAACTACTCTTATTCTTCATTACAAGAAAGGCATAAATCTTTTATAAAAACACATGATAAATAATGAAGTAATGATAGCTTTAATACAGTGATGTTAATTAGATTGAAATAATTATTATTTTTTACCGATAAACCCGGTTATTTTTTTTTGTCATTCCCTTTTAAAAACAGAAAATTGGTTTTAATTTGTAGATTGGCCTTAAAAATTGTAGCTTTCTTTGTTTAGTGTGTCTAAAGTAAATAACGAGCCAATTATTCTTGAATAACCTTTTTAAAACTTTTAAAAACAGAAAATTGGTTTTAATTTTGTGGATTGGCATTAAAAATTGTAGCTTTCTTTGTTTAGTGTGTCTAAAGTAAATAACAAGCCAATTATTCTTGAATTACCTTTTTAAAACTTTGTCTGTAGTGTTTGCCTATGTGTTTGAAGTAATTTTTATAAATTTCCTGTAGTACCGGATGCATATTGAAACTGCATTTGATGACACTTGAGATCTGTTCTGTTTAGATTGATTTAAAGCTATACTTTTCATGTAATTATATATAGGTAGGTATATAACTTTATGTTATTTTAGGTTAATAGGTAATCATTTTGTTGTAAGCTATCAGTGAAAAATAAAATTCAGAAAATTAACCCTATAAAAACTTGTTATATACCTTTTCATAAGGTTTCCTGGAACAGGTCTTTTACGAATTTATTGATAATTCGTGATACTTTTTACTTACTTAAAAACATACATTATATATTTAACATGAATATACTTACTATTTAAATATGTCTTATACTTTAAATAAAGTAGGATACATATATTACATTATATTATTAAACATAACATTTATGTTATATTATTCAATTTATTTTCATATGCAAGCTATACATATATTAGTTCTAACAACAAATACTTGAAAAACACCAATTGTGTCAACTTACTATCGAATAATTTAAGATTAAGTACAGTGAACTATTTCTCATATTTTCATATTATGTACTGTACTCAAATAATTTTTTAACAAAATATAATATAAAAATAAATAGCTAAAAAAACATCAGTTTTGTAAATTTTTATCTTTTATGTCGACTGATATATTCGAAAACTTGACCACACTGTTAGCTATTTCTCTTATTTCGTAGGTATTTATTTTGTTTATGATATTTTTGTAGATTAATTTGTTAAATTATGCAAACTTAAATAAAAATACTAATAAAAACAATAATAAAGTAAAGCGAGTTAATAATAATATGTCGAAATGTTTATTTCAATATAAATTTAAACAGGGCTGTTTCCTATCCATAAAGTAGTACTTTTATAATGATTTATTATGTGTATTATGTTATGTGTACATCGCATTTTTTCGAATTATTCCGCTTTCTATGTTTCTAACAGGCCTCTTATTTTATCTCACTCCCCTCGCCCTGTGTATTATATAGAGCTGTCTACCGCAAGCCTGTCGTCTTCGTGAGTTTGTAGTGTTGCCCCGGAGTGAGCGTCTTTTCTGCACCGTTGTCCGCCACGATCGGGACGAGTTCGCCACCCACTACACCATTTACCTGGAATTCTTAGGGGGTCTTATACCCCTTCTCAGGGCCAAGCGGGTGGGCAAACTCAAACCAGACTTCATCATTTACGATCCTAAGATCTCAGGACTCAAAGACAAGGGTGAGTCATCCATCTAGATTAGCTTGCTTGCATTTCTGAATTTTAAAAATCTATAACAAATTAAGTCCTATTTTTCATATCGGTATTAATAAGGCCGATATTAAAAATCAATGTTTATTAATTGAACTATTTTTATACGTTAAGTTTGAAATATATTTTCAGTATTTCTGTTTGTAAAACTCAGCGTAGATTCTTATGAATGATGGGAAGGATTAATAATCTTTATATTAATTACTTATTATTAATGCAGGCACATAATTCTATATCTTAGTTTAACGAGCTCCTTGTGTGTATAAGTAGTGATGTCAACCTGCTTCATCAGTTTTACTGGATGTATTGTTTTATTTTCTACACTGAGTTAAAATATTTTAAGCTAAATTAAGTAGTATTATATTATAGAACTAACGGGAATCAAATACAATTAACTATTATACAATATTAATATAATATAACTGTCGATATTAATAGAAAAAATACTAATCCTGATTTTATGATCTTTACTTTTTTGTTTCTCCTCAAAAGTATATTCTATCATCATAAAACCAAGGAGTATTAAATTTGATATCATTGTTGATAAAAAAATGAGATTCATATCTTGCTTCTAGATCTATGCAACTTATATTAAAAGGATTAAAAAATGACCAACTCAATTTTAATTTACCGAAACTTAACCATATTATATCGTATAGTATGAAGGTTTTTAATACAGATGAAAAAAAATTGCACAAAATAGTGTTATTATAAATTAGTTTAGTACTGTTTTTTTAATAACAAAAAGTATTATTCCTATTTAATAAGTTTGTCTTGTTAAATGAGTTGATTACCTTTTTCTATTTATGTAAAAAAAACAATAAACATAATCCTAGCATGAACTTTTACATAATATTCTTCATAAGGTTATTTTATCCAATAGAAAATTTAGAAATAATTAAAATTCACGGAAATATGTAGATAGATGTTCTAGATAGTTTTACCTGGATTTTGTTCATAATATTATCTCCGAGATGTATATTTAAATTTAGTTATATTATAATGTTCCTCTTTTATTTCATTATTTAAGTCATTGTCATTTTTATATAAAAAGAGAAACCCCTTACAACAACTTTCGTCATTGAGATTGAATTTGCATATTGATTTAACCATTTCCTCGTCTATTCAAGCTAATTTTGACACTGTTTGTATCTGTATATATAACATAAATATAATGATACACCATTATACATATATTATAGGTATGTACTAAGCATTAAGTACACATATAGCCATATTAATAACAATAACAAACATTTCCATCACATTAAAATGTTAAAATATTTTTAAAACAGTTTTTATCTACACTTAAAAATATTTCGAATGATAAATTATTTTCATAATGAATTGAAGAATTATTGAACACTGAATTTTTTAATTTGCAGGGCTGCCTTTTTGATAACCATCTAAATATCCTGTTTACCAAAATTATTATCATGTATTTTGTTTAAATTGACAATCTAATGTCCATTAAATTGGAATTTTTCGAAACAAAAATTAAAACACAGTTATGTTGCCTGGTTTCGTATTTTTGTTATTCGCAAAACGTTGTATTATAAATTTTCCTTTAGTTTTATTTTGTATTCAGTAATGTTCAGTGTAATATTTCCAAGTTAGAAACATAGACTTATATATTAATGAATATTCTGACGAATAGAATTATAATAATACGTTATTTCTATAATATGTAAACAGAAGAATGAAAATATTGCATGCATTTTCTTATGTTTAATAAAAATAATTTTCGTAACCATCAATGTAAATAATTTTTTTAAACATTGATCCTTTCCATCTCTATAATATGGCAATATTATTTACAAACAATGATGCTAAACTTAGGATTTAGATTAACAGTCGAGTTAATATCTAGAAATTGTAAAGTCCAATACAAATTATTTAAATTTGCGTTGCTTTCACTTTCAAATATTGTTTGTTTTAACTTTTATTATTAATAAATTGTTAATTTTCCTTATGTAATATTTTTGAAATTCGTCTGAAAACTAAATATATCAAACCATAACAAAACATATATTTAATTTTAAAACATTTTGTTTTGAATTTTTATGCTAGTACATATACGGGTGTTTCACTTGATCCCGTCACGAATTATATCCAAAGATGAGTAAAATTGATCGAGGTCCCTGATTTGACAGAGATTCTAAAAATAGGGTTTGAATTATCGATATCACCAAAGTAAGGAAATCGATTTTTTTTAATTAAAAAAGGTTGCTTCCTTTTGTTGAAGCATTGGCGTTGGGTTCAAGTCTCTGAGTTATTCATAGTGGACATTAAAACCCTAGTTGATTCCTTTTTTAGATTCCAGTGTTCCCCTAAAATAGGGAAATAGCTATAACCTTTGAAAGCAGAGGAAAGTTATTCCAATTGGGCAAAGTGTCTAAAGACTGTCTTATAATTGGGTCTAGTTTGTATCCTGAAAATTTTATTGAAATCGGCTGAATGTTGAGTCGAAAAATTTTATTCCTCATTTAAGCCTTGTCAAAATATGTTTGTTTTTTAACTCTGCAGAACTTAATCTGAACGGCTTTAAAAATAATGAATCGTCTCAAACTCTTCGCAGATCGAAAGAGGAAGTAAAATGATAGATAATTTATACAAATATTTTTATGTAATTAAATGTTTATCAGAGGAACAGATTTTTAATTAATTTATGTTCATCATAGAATACAAAATGTGGCGGGATCAAGTGAAACACCCTGTATATTATAATATTATATTCATTAGGCATATTTTGTATTACACTTACTTGAGTTAGCTTCAGTTATTTCTGAACTAGTAATCGAAAGTAAGTTATAGCCACGTACAAAATTTTGTAAATATAATGAAGTCATTTAAGGTTACATGAATTTCTAAGACGTACATTCTAAACTCATACAATTAAGGGTCAAAGGGGAAGAAAGAAAAAGTTTTCACTTTACCTTTCAACGTACATATTTATGAGTTAATTTTATATATTTAAATGATTATGTCTATTAAACGAAGAGTATTGACATATTGATGTTCATCTCTTTTTGATTATTGTATGCATTGTATACTACTTTTACTACCGTAAAGCTTTTATAAAATATCCCTCTAAAATAATATCTCTGAAAATAGAAAAGGTTTTAGAAGAGTTAGTTATAAATTTAACTAATTTTGTAGATACTTGTAATACGTTAATATTGCTTAAATCTTGAAATTTAATCTTAAAATAATATAAGTCAATCAATTTAGTAGTACTTATTTCCTACCCATTTATACAGAATTTATTGCACAACGTTTCTATTGGTAATAATTTACAACGTGATGAATGCGAAATCAATAAGAGATGAATCTATGTATATTATAACTTCTTAAGTATATAACATTGAACCTTATTAATGTCATTAACTTGATATTTTGGCCTCCATTTATGTTTGATTTTGTTTAATCATTAATCCGTTTAATGTACTCGTAATGCTATCATTTCAATTATTTTTATTTGAATTGTTATTTAATCAATATTTTGGTATTATTTTATGTTCTGATTTTGTTTAATCTTTAATTCGTTCAGTATAGTATCATCATTTCAATTACTTTTATTGATATAATAACGATTTTAAGACTTACTCTTATTTTTTATGTGTGATCTTTTTAAAATCTGGTTGTAATATTTAGGATATTTATTTACTTTCTATAATTAATTTAAACTAAAGAAAATTATTATATGCTACTTCACTTTTTGACATTGAAATTTTGGCTTTAAGATTTAGTGCATAAATAAACTAATGCAGATTGTTATTGTTATTCTTAAGATTTTTAAATATATCAATAGGATGAATATAAATTCATCTTTTTTGTGAATAACTAAATGGTTAGTGGATTTATTATTTAATCTTGGTAAATAAGTATTAGCTTGTGAAATTCTTATTTCCATAATGAGATACTAAATTTACAATTTAATCTATTTCATTTTCTCTGCCACTGAATTAATTTATGTACAGTACTACGGAGGGCGTTTTGGGACTCTGGGAATTTCTTTGAATTTCTTTTACATACTAAAATGGGAAGATGTAAATCTATCTATCTATCGGTTCGATATGAGAAAAATATACCCACTTTGAATATTTTTCGAATTCTATCTGAAACTGTATAATATATAGGTAGTAATGAACAATTTTAAGGGATTGTTGTGTGTTAGTCCTTTTTTAAAGAAAAATCCCAAAATTCTAAACAGTATATTATGTGACAATTTGTTCTTAATCGCTGAGTGTGTTAACAATTTTTAAATATTAACGTCATCATATACAAACGGTAACCATTTTTGTTTAATTGTGTTCATCTAGCGCTTAAAAAATATATAGATATTAATATACATAGTATCTGTACAAATCTTTTGATGGATATGCAAAGTGTTCTTTTTAACGTTACACGTTTTCGTGTTATTTAGTTTATTTTGTATGAATTAAAGATAAAGGATGTAAATATGATCGTGAAAAATCTGATTAGTATGATTGAGTTGATTTAAATTTTTTTGGATCTTATAAAGCAAAAGAACGATTTTATAAATGTAATTTTGAATGATGAGGGTAGTAAGCATTTTATTGTGTGCTATATTAATAATCTAGGTTTTTTCTAACCATGTGTCATCTATGTATAAACAACATATGTATAAGCTACATGTAAAATTTTGAATCCTAATATATAAATATATAACTTTCTTTATATCATGTGATAAAAGTATTGTACTAATTTAATTATTTCAATTAATGAATAAATGATATTATTTTGACTAATAAATAAAATATACTATATTTCATAATAATATAATTATTAAACAGAAAATATGTCATCTATGTTATAAATAAAACTTTTCGGTCATAAAATGTATGTACGTCTGTTAAGTTACGAATCAATAACAGCTGCTGTATTCTATATAATATGTTGTTTTGAAAGTCTAGGGGTTATTAAACTTAATCAAACATTGAAGTACCCAATAAGAGATAGAAGCATATTGCAACAAAATATACAATTAATATTATTGGAATGCTTTGATGTACTTTTATTGTGTAGATTATAAAAGGCATTTTAGATTCAATTTTACTGTGATTATAAAATGTGAAATCTGTAGAATTCAGTTTTAAAGAAATATTAATTGTTTAATAGAATTATATTTTGCTTTTTAATACAATATATATATATTTTTAATGAAATAAAACAAAATGATTATTTAATTAAATTAAATATTTTAATTAAAAATCGAACAATTATTATGAAATTAAAATGTATTATTATAAATTATTCTCTATTTACTCTCTTATTTTCCGTTACATTGATCTTAACTCATTAATGTGAAATACTTGACAAAAAAATGTCAAACACTTTTTTCTATTAGAAATCAACATACTGTTATAGGATTTTAAACTACATAACTGTAAATTTGGTCATTGTCACGTATCCGGAATAAGTATTAAAACATATTTTAATACATAACTGTACATTTACTTTATCATTAATTTAAGTGACATTCTGTAGTAAACATTATAATTAAAAAATTATATTACCTATTTATATTGTAATTCTATTAACACCAAAGACACCTTTTTTATTTTTATTTAATGTAAGAATGGCTTACTATTGCTTAACTATAAAATGCTAATATTTTTTTAAATAAATCAGTACACTGATGTGTACACGTGCACTTCCTTGTTTACAGTATATCCCGCTGCAGCATTATATTGTTTTTTGATAACGTAGCGATATTATGACATAAACAAATTTCTGTAATAATTTATTGTATTGTAATATTAGTAAAAGTAAGAAATCGCCTTCATTTTTTCAAATTATAAAAAATAGATTAACCAATTAAAAAACGGATTTCATATTTTAAAATTTCAAAATATTTACTACAGAATAGACGTATGTAATTAAAATGTATGTTAAAATAAATGTACAGGTATGTTATCTATAAACCTATACACTATACACTAAACCTAAACACTATACAGCATTTGAATAAAAAATATGTTAATGTCATTATTTTTGTCTAATAGTGTACTTATCAATAGATTAATTTATTTTAATGAAGTGGGCAATATTATTACTGGCGTTCCTATTAAATCTGTTAGACTTTTAGTACCTAAATTTGTTATCCTATACTAGATAATACTAGTACTATCCAATACTAAATAATAAACAAGTGACATTCTAAAATATGTAAGTGTTTTTGCCTTCCAACTACTACTTCTACAATTGTTCTAGCAGCGTAGAACATGGTTGATTATGAAAATGTTATGTTGTCAGATAAAAATGTCATTTCTTTAAAATGGATTATTTATTAATTTAATATCTGCAGATTCAGTTAAATCTTGGGTTTATTTGTTCACATAAATTGAATTATTCATTTATAACCATAACTAAAGTATAGCGTTCGTTTGTTTTTCAATCAAATTAAATTTTACAACATTTTCTATGAAATCAAGGAAAATAACGTTTTTTTATATTTACGTTCGTAACACTGTATAATTTATGGTTACATGACATTGATCACTGACATTGACATTGATCAGGGGTGGTATTCATAAACGGAGCAAAAGCATCTAGTAAGCAGGTTAGAGGGGAAATTGGTATTCAGAAAGATTTTGGGGAGACAATCTGGCGAACACTCATTCGATGTGTGATGTAATATTTTTTCGCTGATTCTGCAGCAGTGCTCATATAGATGTGTATAGTAGACATATGGCTAATTATTAGCACTGCGCAATTCGGAACGGAGTGCTTATTATACCATATTATTTCAGTATAATAGGTTATACCGTGAAGATTATACACCATTTTCTTCGTGGGGCCTATTATAAGTTATGATTACGCTCACGAAGTTATACTTTTGCTAATGTTGTTAACTCTAAGTCACAAAGGAAAGATAATCCATACTCCGTGCTCTAATTAATTTGTTGATTACATTATACATGGTACATATTGAGGACTATATTAGACAACTTTAACGTAGTCCTCAGTTCAAAATTTATTGAAAATTTTCGGTATAAATATTGACAACATACTATACTATACTATGTTCAGTTTTTTTATACAAAAACTAATACTTGTATAAATATTAGATTAGTAAATTGATTAATATATTTTTATATAATTTTATACAATTTTACGTTCAACATTGCAATAACGAGTTTAAATAAGTATATATTATGAGTATACCAATGACATATAATAATGTAATAATTTGTCTAAAAAGTAAGTTAAAAATTTATGATCTGTGAATTGTGCATTTTAATATTTAGTAATTAAAACTATTTAATTAAATACCAAATGTAGAAAAAATATTAAACACAATTTTAGAGAATAACAATATAAGAAAAGCCACGATAATTAGAACGGATTATTATATAAATTCATGAAATTATTAAAATATTATTAGTAATATAAAATGTTTTAAATAATCAAATGTTATCTTGTTGAAATAATCATATTTTATAATAAAGTTTAAACGGGTGTTGACATAACTGTGTAATTATTAAAAAGGCTTAATATATTGCATATATACTGATTACACGTAGTGATGCATATGATGTGCTTTGATTGTGGCTATATAGCTAAAGAATAGTTATTTAATTGTATATGGAATAAGATATGTTGCGGAAGCAGTTTTTTTGCGTCATGACGTGTGTATTTTTGTTTAATAGCTATTAAATAAAAATACACACGTCATGACACAAAGTTTGTCACACAAAATAAATGTGTGCTGCACGCGTCTATTATATAATTTTCCTTCCCTGTTTGTTCCCCAGAGATCCCGGAATACAAAACTCCTATGTTACATGAATAACTTTACATATTTCGAATCACACATGTATATGTACTTAAAAGATATTTTTTAACAGACCATTATAAAAAAAGTTAGCTGCTAATTAATTTATATAATTATTATATTATTGCTTATTATCCTTAAAATCAATACAATTTAGCATACTTCCACGTTCTACCCACAGAGGAGATGTTCCACATGGACAGCAGTGAAGAGGATGGTGGTGACTGCGGTGGTGGAGGTGGTGTGAGCACATCAGAGGACGAGAGCACCGGAATTATCGATCCTGGCTGTGGTTCCCCCCGACGAAGTCGAAAGCAGCGACGTCGACAGAGAAGGAAATACGGCCGGAATAGTGATGCTGAAAACAAGGCTGAGGACATTGTCTTCTATGATAGCAATCTTCCAGAGGTGCGTGATTAGTTAAACTAGCAATCAGCAATCAAACAAATTTGTTTGTTGATATCCATTGTCGTTAATGGATTTGTTCGTTTAAAAAATCTCTTAACACGTATGCTTGAAATGAACCTTTATTCAATTTCAGTGAAACTCTAAATTAAATAAATTATTTAAAATTTAAATGAATTATAAAGTTGTTTCATTTAATATATTCTAGAATTAATGTACCCTTGAAAATTTAATAAACCTACATTTTTTCATCAAATCATGCTTGTAATTATGTAGAAAATTAAATGTAACTAATATTAAACTGTCGACGTATATAATATTATTATTGTGTTAATTTATTTTACACATATTATAAAATCTATTTTATGTACGTAAAAATAATTTAAAAATGGTATTTGTATAAATGGTATTATGAAACTTCCAGTTAAATATATGACTGAGAAAAAGGAATTTTCGGGATATTAAATTTTCTTTTTGACAAAATTTCAAATTTATATTACAATTGTGTTTTTATAAATTCACATTATTTTGTTTTATTTTGTATATATTTTCATTCTACGTAATGGAGTATATTGTACCTACATAATATGTCAATATATTATATTGACCGACCACTGTGAATCATATTTGTTTTACATGACTTAAAACAACAAAATCAAAACGTTTAATTTTTAACATTTTTGGTCTACTATATCTATAGACGCACAAACTAGTGGAGGTGCAAGCCAACGTGTGGGGTACCAGGTTTCAGCTCCATGGGATGCAGCCCTTCCTTCCAGTTAGTCTCGGTGAGGTCTTCTACAAGAAGAGCGTCCTCCACCTCCAACCCCGCGAGATGACGGTCCGCGTCGCCGAGCTCACCACTGACATGTCCTCCCGCTTGGCCCAACACCGTCGCCGCAGGCACAACCTCTCCCGCCAGAGCTGGTTGTTAAGCAACACAGGTGGTGGTGGAAGTTGCGGGGTCGAGAGCCACGGACGGGCAAGTGTGGGTCCAGTAAATATGAATGGGATCCTCTATATTGACGACACGGATGATGGACTGGTGGGGGGCACTTCTTCCACTACTGCAGGCGAAGCCACTACCATTGAGGAAGCTGCATTGCATGACGGTGAGTTTTTGTTGTATTTTAATTTGCACCGTTTTAGAAAAATACTGAAACATTGAACTTCCAGTAATGACCCTTTTCTTCTAAGGTATGCAAGACACACCCTGATTAATAGGCTAGCGAGTGTATTACACTTATCTCTTGCCTACGTTATCGTCTAGAGTTGTCACAGTTCTATTGTGCCTGTCCATTAAATATCCTTAATTTTTTATTAAGACGTGTTTAAATAATATAGCAAACATGATTTTTTAACTACATAAATTATGTACTATAACCTCTTGTATTTACTTGTAAATGTTTATAGTATTGATATTATTATTAAATGTAAAGTATACTTTTTGTTTATTGTTAATTATAAAGAAATGGTCATATAAAATACTGTAGTGGATATTTTATAGCTTCTACGTAATAAATAAGAAACCAAAATTACTTTTATATATCAATAAATATATGACTGATTTTCTAAAAAAGGATATCTAACAAAAAGTATTGGGAAAAATAAAATATACGTTTTTTTCATAAGATATAATTAGAATATCTCTGAAATACTGCAAATATTTATGTACAGAAATATCGAGTTTTAGTGTCACATTTTAATTTATTATTTAACATAATATTAACTTGGCATGCTTTGTTCAATAATTAACGCTTAGTTTTGTCATTTGATTAGTAAACTATTCTTTATTGAATATTGAAGAATATATATTCTATTGTATATTGGATATGTTACGTAATATTTTTTTATCAGAAATACATATCATTATAAAATTTTGAAATTAGCTCTTTCAATAAAATAAATAGCGCGAGAAATATTCCCATTTTATGCCTGATTGATATGACTGATGAAGTTTTAATTGGTTAATAGCTAAGCTTGAAACTGTTTTTGTTAATAATATATTTAGCTATAAACTGTTATGTCTCATACAAGTGATTTAAGTTATGATCATGAAATGTACGAGTATCAAACAGTATAATGTGAAAAACATATTACCAAGAATTTGTTGTATTATTATTATTATTTACTTTATACGATTTATTATTTACATAAATTATATCTAATGACTTAATTTGATTTTTTCGAATTATTTTTCTGTAAATTTAATTAATTACATGAATTTAAATTATTTTTAACTTGTCATATTATACTTCCCTTTTAAGGAAAACGTCCATATATAAACCAACCCTAAATATATACCTACTATATAAAGAAACGGTCATAGAATATACTATACTGTACGTTAAATATATTCTACGGTATCTAGGATTTTATCAGTGATCATGGAAATTGTGTAAAGAGCTGTATAATATGCAGCGAATACAGATGTCTGAAAAAACTATAGTGTGATTTACAAGTCAAGAACCATTAATAGTTGATGTAGATTTATACAAAAATTAATGTATTGTTAATCTGAACTCACTCAGTTAAAATATTTAATGTCAGATGTTATAGCTCCAATACCCTGTATGTCAAAATAACTATTAAATTAAAGCAAACGACACAAACAGATGTTTTTGTGTAAGATGACTGAAATTTGATTTATAAAAAATGATTAAATGATATCCAACCGGCAGTACATGGTATTAGTTTGTTAGATTATGCTAAAACTAATGTGGAACCTTAATAAGTTTCGCAGTGTTTTAATTTTCAACTTAAAACAGTTTATTCCTAAAGTAGAGTTAATATACACTCCTGTTCTTATTTATGGACTTCATTAAAATGTTAGGTTATGAGTATGAATTAAATATTAGTGGCGTGCTGATCTCAATCATTAGGTAAGTGGCTCGAAGCTAGTTACATACTCATGACTTTATCAGATAAATCGTGTTTATTAGAATCTTTACTTGAATATATCTCGTTTTTATTGTTAAATTTTAAACAGTTTTGCTTTAAAATATTTTATGTGTATTCAAAACTGCTTAGAATATTGCTTAATATTAGTATATTAACTATAACTTTAAACCCTAACAAAATATTGTTAATATTTATATTAACATTTTGTTCTACTAGCTTAATGAAATTCCTTTCAACTTAATGAGATTTATTGTTTTAAGAAAATCATTTAACAACTCAAAAAGTATTTAGGGGTATGGTAATTATCCGGCATATTATGAAAATTAATGTAAAATTTCACGTGTAATCTAGACATGTGGCTTTGTTCTCTATGTATTCATAATATATCATGTGTATTATATTATATAGCTAATAATGTATTATTAATATATGTATATCATATAAATATAATATGCTATGCTATATATCTATACTATACACTGGGTAGGTAAACAGTGAAATAGGATATATATAAATTAGAAAAGCTAAGAATATGATTAATATTAAGAAAATAATGACTCACTTAAAGAACCCAAGACGACAAAAGTTTATTTCAAATTTCTTATAAAAAACTTTCAATATTATTGTAGTAATCTAATTTATTCAGTCATTTTTAACCTCAACTCTATCTAAGAAAACTGGTCCGTAATTATTGGTCTCCGCCAATTGGTCGCCAGTAGTAATACAGGGTGATCAAGAATTCCGTATCTATTTTTATGAAGAAGACAAATATATATACATAGGTATAATAATAACTAATGTATTTTGTAAGAACAATAATAACTGATGTATTTTCTAAAAACAATAAAACAAATAATGTAAGTCATGTTAAGACAAATGTTCAAAATTCTTTCCTTTATTTGCAATGCACTCTCTAAATCTCGAAGCAGCACTTTTGCCAATTTTTGTACATGTGTAGATAGTGATAGCATTTGCCTCCTGAATAATAAAATTCCTCAAATCATCTAATGTTCTTGGTTGCCTGGCAAAAACTTTGTCCTCCTTGAGGTAACCCCATAAAAAGAAGTCATATCCGGTGACAGGGGCGCCCATTCCACCGGCCCACGTCTACCAATCCATCTGTCAGTGAAGGTGTTATTCAGGCATTCACGTATAACATGCACATAGTGGGCTGGGGCACCATAATGCATGTACCACAGATGATAATTCACGGCCAATGGTAATACATTCTCATAAAGTACTGCTAAATAACTCAGCATTGACATTGGCGTCTAAGAATATAGGCCCAGTAATTCCTGATGAAGAAATAATAACTCTCATAACTCCGGGAGATTTGAAATCGTGTTTAACGGTATGATGATGGTTATCGGTTGCCCAATACATGCAATTATGCCGGTTGACAGCTCCACTTAACTTAAAAATAGCTTCATCACTCCATATAATACTGTGTATGAGATCAGGATCTTGCTCTATCATTTGTAGCAATGTTTCAGCAGTCTCTACTCGACGGTAAAAATAATCTTCTGACAGAGCATTGATAAGTCGAGGAATGTAAGGTCTCGCTTTCAGATCGTGTATCATTTGTAAAATAGATAAACGACTTATTTCATTTGTTTGAGATAAGCGTCTGGAAGATAGCGGATTATTGTTGTTTATTTGTCGCCTTATAAGCTCCTTATTTGCGTCTGTCCTCACACTTCTTGGTCTTCATGTCTTAATGTTTATAAACATGGAATGCTTACTTACCAGTGTATAGCTAAAGAGAGATTGATTTGCACCTTCAGCATAATGCTAGTATAATCGTAGTAGGACCGACTATGTCTGAAAAAATTACCTTTGTTGATAATTTACTTGAGGAATCGTGATATACTATTTAATAAGCAACTCCTACGCATTCACTGGTTCAGTGGTTCACAATACAAGCCCCCGGTTGACTTGAAAAGACAGATTTCTGTATATGCTCGTGTTCCTACAGCCGAAACAATACCTCTCATCAAGCCGTTTGATGTTATCGTCCTTGATGACTTGATTGAAAAAATAAAATCATCGATAGTTATGACCTCTATTTACAAGAATGGTGCATCACCTATACCTTGCTTTGCAAAAACGATGACACAAAATATGTTTAAGGTAGGTAAAGAAGTGCGCACACAATCGCTTAGTACTCAGATGTCAGCCAAGTATGTCATCTCGGACGTCAAATGTTCCCTGGGAATTCCATAATCCTAACTTCTATTTTTAAGAAGATTGTTGTAGATAACCCCTGCTCCTATATATTTATAGATCTCCACCATCTGACACCCTACTATTTACGAGTGCGAAGTCATATTCTACCAGGAGAGAAATCGCAATATATCTATTTGGCGCGTAACCAGGTCATACATAATCAAGTGGGATTTTACTCTTTTGGCAAGATTATTGTGCATACCAATTTTTGTACATTAGCGATTTAAATTTTATTGTAATAATATTATAATTTTTTATTAGAAATATACTTTTAACATAATGTTTTTTTTTGTATTTGACATGTTATTATTAGAGTTTTATAAAATGAATAGTCCTAAAATTTCAACAAAAATTGTACTGCGATCACAGCACTGAAGTTCGTTCAATTCAAACAAATAATTCGAAGGTATTATTACGTTTAGTCTATTAATTATTTTCTCAAAGGGATAATTAGTTCTAAATCTTGCGATGCAGTATTGTAAATTATCACATTAATTTTAAGCAAATATATCTGAAAAAAAAATCTAAAGCCACCAGGACATGTGTCGCCACATGGTGTGTGTATTCGATTGAAACGAAATTTATTTTATTTTAATCTTACTAACTTATAATATTTATATTATAAGTTGAAACAATTTTGGCAACTTTACGCCATCATTCCACTTATTCATAAATGTTGATCGGCAAGATATAACTCGCCAGTTTCACTAATAACTTTTTCAATTGACTCAATCACTCCTCCCAACTGACAGTAAGCGCGCGGTCCGAGTTAACAGTCTCGGGTAGCCCCCCTCATAGCCAACACCAGCACCCCTCACGACCCTCGGCCCACCCCTCTTTCCTGGTAAACCGTTGTGTGGCCCGTCTCCTCCACTCCGAGTGTTCCAGTCCTGCCTCGCCTGGAGGAACCCCTCTTCAAGTGGCCACCAGGAGCGCCCCCACCACCCCTGTACGCAGGTCCCGTTGGAAAAGGAGTCAACTAGAAGCTGGTGGAAGTGGAGGTGTTTTGGGGGGTAGCGGGGTCGGTGGAGGTCCGACAGGAGGCGTCGTGGTGGCCTCTCCGGGCGCTGGGGCGGGCCGCAGGACGGTTCCGTCTTTCCTACGACATTCAGGCAGTCTTGAGACCGAGGATATTGGGGGACTTGTCAAGAAACATAAAGCTGTAGTGAGTTTACTTTTCCTTTATCGTCTCTTGAAATAATAATCAATTTGTGCATTTCTATTACAATATAAATTAAAAATAGATCGTGAAATATTGCAGTAAACAATGTCTAGTGGCTAGAAATCCTATAATTAGCTTTTCGTCTACTAAGTAAATAATAGTTATTGTTACAATACTTTCCTATTAGTGAAGACATTGATAAATAAATAACAATGTGCATTGTTTAGGAACTTTATTTAACTTTAAGGATCATCATTAGCTAGCCTTATAAATTTTAATCTCTTATTCTAATTTATTCATATCTTTAATTATTGTAATGTTAAAATATTAAAATTCTTATATGAGTCAATATAATATCAATAAAAGAAACAAGCTGAAATTAAAAATCATAATCCGTTAGTATTCATTATTTTTCTGAAATGCATACAAAAACAAAAGTTTCATAATACATACAATATAATAGACATGCAATTAGGGATGAGATGTGTATTATTTATGCGTAATTTTTCAGATACATGAAAAAAATAATAATAATTAATTTCACTAAGAACCCACTCTTCCAATAATTGTCTTTGATGATTTACATATAAAAATTAATGTACACGTAATTTTGTTATATATAAAATACTATTTGTAATTTATTTAAAAAAATATCATCTAGAAGCAAAAGAAAAAATATATTGATGACTTTGTATTAAATTAGTATGTTTTAAGTAGTGCTAATCTATAACAATACAAACAACATTTTTTTATAAAACTTCGTATTTTTCTTTAATGTTTTTATTTTTTTTATTTTTTTTAGGTACTGGGTTAAAAACGGATATATAGTCATGTCCAAAGCGAAAATTGATACGGGCTCTGTCTGACAAAAGTAACTTACGGTGCCCTACATTTTTTATGCTTTGAATATTTGTCATACATTATTTTATGTAATTCAATGTTTCTTTCAAAGCATAGTTGATTTATGACAATCAAAGTAAATTCCATATGATTTAAGATATTTTAATTATGTATATAATTTTATTACAAAATGAGCGGAGATCACAGCTGCCAGCGCTTTGTCATTGAGTCAATGGCGGCTTGAATGAATGCAAGAAGCTCCTCAAATCATCCTGCTACCTCCCGAGTAAACTGTTGTACGTATAAGACCGTGTCGTAGTCCAGCACCAGAATGACTGCGAAGGCATCGTCTCTGATAGATTTATTTTAAATGAAATGGATGGAGTTTTGTCAGTAAAGAGAACATGGTTACCTATGGTCCAGTCAGCATGATCTCTGGCCCACTGAAGCCGCTGTTGACGATGGCAAAATGTTAGTAATGGCTTTCTGGCAACAATTCGTCTATGGAGATCTTCACCAGCTTTTCAGTAACTGTGCGAGAAGACGCTTGAACACTATGATTCACGGACCAGCACTGACAAAGTGTTCTGGCTACGAGAAGGGATTGGAGTTAGAGTTTCTTGTCAGTACACGTTTTTTAAGTGGTGTTGACACACTGGGACCTCCTGATCATTGTTTATCAGTTACTTGACCCATAACTCTGACCTTTCGGAAAAGGCGTTGTACTGTTTGGCATGAAATCTCTAGGTATAGTTCAGTGTACTGTACATCCAGACACTTATCACATAGCTACGCCACTAGATTTTCCTAGCAAAGGCATGCTATTCCAGCAAGACAATACCACCTCTCACAAAAGTCGCAAGACCCTCAACTTCCTGCAAGAAAATTGTCTTAATGTCTTGCACTGACCTCAGCCATTGACAGCTACATATATATTAGCCAACTTTTACTACTATACTAGAAGCTAATATATAGATGTTCATACCTCAGCCCAAGGATTCTTATATAGTAACGGGATGAGACACTAGTTTCCAGCCAAATACGTTAGTGGTGTCACTGCGCTCAACTTGTCAGCTAACGAAGTTATGGGTATTTTTCTTATTTTCTTAACAAAATAAACATATTAGCAATCATTTCTTGTAATTTTTTTATACATACAGAATAAATAATGTTTTTCTAATTTTATTTATCTATTATCAAAAAAGCAATACAATATTTTTCTTTACAATATAAAGAAAAGAAAGGAACAAGGTATATAATAGAAGTGTATTAAATATGGAATCAATCAAAAAGTGGTAGTCCTGAAAAGGACTGTTTTCGCGTTCTCAAGGGGGGATTGCTTCATGTGTATAAGTGTATTATTACCGACAATCGCAATCTGAAAAAGAACATCAAGAAAA
Organism: Invenusta paracnida; assembly: GCA_036023295.1. Taxonomy (NCBI): domain Eukaryota; kingdom Metazoa; phylum Platyhelminthes; order Proseriata; family Coelogynoporidae; genus Invenusta; species Invenusta paracnida. Next base: position 11,158 of record JAYRBW010018562.1, on the reverse strand, counting down.
ATACAGTTAGTTAATATGGTAATTGAAACGAATAAGGAGATGTAAAATTGACAAAAATTCCACCCTATTGGTTTAATTTCGTTTTATGAAAGTAAAATTACTAATAAAACAAATGATTTAAACAACAAGAAAATATAAATGAATAAACAATTATATGATCGGTACAGTGTGTTCTAAAATGTAGAATACATGAATCTATGTACTCGTACAATACCGTTAATGACTGGAACCTATCCAACCTCACATCCCATCAGCACGGTTAGAACACCTTGGGTAAAATGTTTTATTTAAATTAAAAAGTGAGTTTGAAAATTATGCCGAACTGGACAATAGTTGAAATCAATAAACTTTTTATAACATTTATTTGAATTACAAAAAAGCGTAACTTTCAATTTGAACTAACGATTTTCCGTCTTCTTTTCGTTTAAATATTTTCAATAAGTGATATTTATATAATTTGGCACTCATTTTCTTTAGCACTGCGGGATGGTTAGCGATTCTGAGTCGTGATAATTAACTAATTAATTTACTATATAGGAATCCTTGGTTAAACCTATGTGCTGCTAAGAAATAGCTAAACGATCTCGTTAAATATTACAGAAATAAATAAGTGTTTATAGTATATATTGAAAGTCGAAATAGTATGCAAAATCTTTCAATCTATGAAGAGACGGTTAATTTAGATATAATTAAGTTAATTAGATATTGGTTTAAATTAAAAGGCCGTGACAACATTTGACCACCTGGGTTCAATGTTAAGGCATTATTAGTATCTGTGTATTACACCAAGGCAGAGAGTAAACGAACAATTAGGCAGCAATCACGCTGCCACAGACAGGATTACATTTAGCATGAGTCATTGAAAAGCTGATAAATAGTATAAAATGGTAGAAACGAAAAAGGGGGAATGTTTAGAACAGAGAAATCTGATGATCACACGTAGATACCGTTATTCCCCTAACATTTAAAATGGAGAGTGAATTAAAATTAATGGAAGAGATGGATCCGGAATTCTGCGAGACAGAAATATAATTGCTAGCTAGCGAAGAGTTTTGCAAAACCTATTTAAGACCCAGCTTCTTACGGACGTGATAGACTGAGCCAGTTTTAATTTGGATCCTGTGTTAGTGAGATAGAAAGATTTTAAGACTACGGTACTGATCAGGACGCAAAAATTTCTGGCTCTCTGGATCAGAAAGCGGTCTGAAAATCGGTTCGTCAAATAACACTTCTTTACATTTAATTCATCATTTAAAATTTGCCCATGTAAGGTTACCTCAAGGAACACAAAACAGATATATATTACCAACCAGTACGAAAAGGCATAAATATCCCAAAACATGCCTTGAAACTGGGAATACTTTCTTAGAAGGGGAGAAAATATCTTCAAGCAGTGCACGGCATTCATGAGCAACACATTAAAATATGAACACTGAATATTCTCAACAGCACCCTGGCGCCAACATAGAAACATGTGTGTCCCATTTGTCACATTCGATTCACAAAAGAAATGTTGTTTTGAATGTGTAATACACATTAATTACTAATAAATTACTCAGTAAGTATAAATAAAAGTTCTTATACCACTCGCACGTATGCAATATAATTTATAATGTTATTCAATTCAACTTTTGATCTATAATTATATCCATCTTTATTGCTGTGTCATTGGTGTGCTCAATTGTATAAGAATTCAATAGACTTTGAACGTCCCAAATATTAGCACGATTTGTTGCCTCCGCCGACAAAACTCAGAGTTTGAAGGGAGGTTTATGAAATTGAAGCAAAAAGTGTCTCTCCAAGACAGAAAGCACACAATATAAGGCAAGAGTAAAGCTTACAGCATACTTCATGGCAACAAGCTATAAAATTCCATTGGCAGGCGGGATTCCGGATCCCCTTCTCACTCACGGCTCGGCTTACAAAGGGACAGAAGTACGTCTTCGGCCGAATCTTGGACTTTGGAAAGGATGTGGAGAACGAAGTGGTTTTTCTCATTTTCACGTTTGCCGATCGGATTCTAGTAATCCCGTCGATTATTGAATATAATCGAGGCGGACAAGATACCGTGTCGTAAGGGCTGTTGGTTCAAATTCAATAACTCTGATGATCAGAGAGCCAAAGTAGACTGGAATGAAAGATTTCAGAGTTACGCCGACTACTTCGCTTCCTTGGAAACCACGGAGCCTGTCAGTCTCCAGATGACGAAAGATGCGATGAAGTCAAGCACTATCAAGTTGATGTGGATACTAAGGGTGCCAGAAAGAAAACTCTCAAGGAAATGTTTAAGAGATACCTTCATGTGAACGAGCCAATTATTCTCGTATGTATTCTTTCTATGTATTTTCCAGTTTGTAATAGATATACAACATATTTATCTATATACATATATGCATTTTAACAGCAATCATTATAACTATTTATTCCCGCACATTTTATTTCTTTAATGGCTGAACTAGTATATTCAACGTTATTATTTTATTTTGTCATTATATCTCTGAGTTGGACTTGTGACTTTTATTTTGATGACGCTTCTGAAGTTGTAGTGGTTTTAGTTTTGTAATATTGAGATAGTTACATTCTAAATAGTGATATGCGTTTGCCTATTTTTCACTGAAAACAGATGGCAATGGTGTCTTTGATGATGCAAAAGATTTTCCGGGATCCAGCACTAAGGACATTTTAAACACCTGGAAAGAACTGTATCAGCAGAGCGTACGTATTCCTTATGGATCTGATACATTTGTAGGAATGTCAACAATACCTGGAGCGGTGTCTTACACAACATTAGAGGGTACTTGGGTCATTGTGACTCTTTGTCGTTACATCGAAGAATACGCATCGAAGGGATTATATTTAATCTAATTTGTGTGCTTCTGTAAAAATGTATTTGCAAAAAATGTTTTTGAATTTTTTATTCGTGTACAAAACTGTTCAGTTTGTGTATACCGTATAGATATTGTTGGGTATACCATTTTAATAGCCAGCATGATAAAGTATAAATCTTTCCGCCTTTTTATATCAATTTTATTAAATGCTAAACGACGTATCTTCAATAATAATTTGTCTTATAATATTTTGTGTTTGATTTCGTTTTTCGATTTTCCGACGCTGTCGTTTTTGTTAAATAAGTATTGCTTACAAATAAATATTAAAAAAACCGATTTATTAGTGATTTATTTATTGTATAATACTTAAAAGACCAGACATACAACCTATATTTCTTCCTGCGAACAGGAAAGTCACCAATCCAAAATACCCCTCTCCAAAACCGTTCAACTCTCCGCGACGGATGAAACCAATTTAAAGAAACTAACCGCCTCCATGCATCCCCCCCCCTGTTCACACCACAAGCGAGCTCGAGAGAGCAGTTGCCTCCATCCTTCCTCCTGCCAGAACCAACCAACTCGAAGGAGAAGAGAATATTTCGGTAAGAATAAAGGAGGGAGTGAAATACCTAGATTTTATTAAGCAAAGTAGAACCCCTCCTCGCTCACTCAGTTGCGATACTGAGCCCATGTTCCAAATATTATAACTATTTTTTGCCTTCGCCGACAAAAACTCCAGAATTTGTGGAGAGGTTTATAAAATTGAAGCAAAAAGTGTCTCTTCCAGACAGACAACACAATATTTCCTTTTTATCCACATTTAAAAGTGACCAATATCGTTGTCATTCTCTCTCATCTGGTATTACTCATCAAATTAAATATTGTGTTCACTCCTTTATCAACAAATTCAAATCTATCTGTAAATCAAGTTCCCAATATTTCTCTTCATAAAACTTTATTTTCTCTTAAAAACAATTCTTCTATCAAAATTACTAATTATGATAAATTTAATGATATTGTTATTCTCAATTCTAAGGATTATTTTGGTAAACTTAATAGTATTGTTCTTGATGAATCTAATTTAAAAAGCTCTCCTTTGATTGTAATACGCTTTCTGATAACCCCCTAATAAAGCCTGAAAACAAGATCATCTATTTTCTTAACAAATATGTCAGGCCTTTTGTCACTATTGAAACTGATAAAAGTATTGTTCTCTGTGCGTGGTTCTCAGTCTGGTAAACTATATGGCCTCTCAAAAATCCATAAAAGTAACTGCCATCTCAGACCTGTTGTTTCTATGTCAGGTACTGCTGAGTACAATTTAGCAAAATACAATATTTTGATTCGTGACTTCACTAACTTTCGTAGATATTTTTCCACGCTAGACAGTGTACGCTTAATGTAAAAAAATCTTCCATCTTTGTCAAATATTCTTTGCAACAATTTATCTCGCCTATCAAAAGAACACTCCACACACGCTGCCAATAAATCACTGCTGAAGTTCAGTTAACTTGAAGAAATGATTGTTCTTCCCATCCGCAGCTGGACCCGTGATTCAGTGTTCGAAAGTAATATACATTTCATATAAACTGCTAAAATTCAACTAATATACGGGGAATGATTACTCTTACCCTCTGGCGGTCGACTGCCTTCGAACTGCTTTAACTAACCATCTTTTGCTTTTAGTGTCTCTTTTTAGGTTTCCGTTGTCGGTAATAATATACTAAGCACATGCAGCAACCCTCACCCCCCCTGAAAACGCGAAAACGGTACTTTTTAGGACCATCACTTTTTTTATTGATACCATATTTAGACTTATTACATATTGTTTCTTCTATTATTCATATTTTAAAAGCAAATATTGCCTGAATAATTTGATAAAAGTAAAGATTTGGAAAGCATTAGTTTTTAATGTTTCTAGGGTTTTTGTGTTTATTAACAAATAACTATAAAAATATTTTGCTGATATGTTTATTTTGTTAAAAATATAAATTATAGAGCAATTAGTGAGTAAAATAATGATAATTTCGTTAGCTGACAAGTAGAGCGCGGCAACCCTACCAGCGTATTTGGCTAGAAACGAGTGTCTGATCACATTATTATACAGGAATCCTATATAGGGTTTTCGTCATATATCCGCCTCCGCTAGAATTGATAGCGGAGGCGATTGCCTGGCCTCTGTTTAGTAAGCCGTGGTCTAAGCTCATGTTGCATTCCGCTGCGTTACTAAACGGTCGTTTCATGAAAAATTAAAATGAATAAAGCAACTTCTCCTCTATTAAATACGAAATGCTTGAATACCCAAATGTAGGGAATACAGCTTTCTATATCATCTATGGGATTAGCATTATCTATTATCCGTTCATTTGTATTAATTAGATGATATAGAAAGCTGTATACTCTGGCTACTGCTTTTATAGGGTTCTTTGTTTAAACCCGGCCGCTGACTTTTTGGAAGCTTCCGGTGACTACAAATATTTTAATAACCAGATGCAACGAATTGTGCCTCTAGTATAAGAAGATTATATTACTCATATACACAATTTATTTAGTTACAACTGTAAACATGATAATGTTAATTATACATAGATGGTCAAAGTTCATGGTATGGTAGATACAAATATTTACATTAATAAAACTAATTTAATTGTATTTATTTAGTTATAACTGTAAACATGCTAATGATATATGGTCATAGTTCGTGGTATCGTATGGTTTATAGTTAAGTATTGAGTTTCTGTAAAAGTCTCGACTGATGACTTAGACAAATTCATAGTTTGAAAAAGTTGCAGTCGACAATTGCTGATGTTGTACTACCCGAAGGCCTGAATGTTGAAATAATTAAAAAAAATAAACTTAAAACGAAAGCTGAATATGATCCTAAGAAATAATAATACTAATAATTGCAGGTAACACAAATTTTTTTTACTGTTTAGTTTTGGTTTATGCGAAAAAAATGTGTTGTTGTTAACATTTTTCTTCTGCTCACCTTTTTATGAAAACATGTTGTTTTCGCTGACTTTTTGTGAAAAACCTTTGTTTTCGCTGACTTTTGGCATGCTTTTTAAAAACCCTGACTTTTCGCTGACCGAAATGAACCCCGTTTTATACTTTTTTGTTGTCGTAGAATACAAATTTTAAATATTATATAATAACGTCATTATAGCGTCATGCTGGACTGCTTATAATTATTTTCAGTACGCGGAAACCCGCATCCAAAAAGCGGAAATCCCCGCTGATATGCCCGTGGAAACCGAGGATCCGAGCTGCAATAATTACCGAACTGAAATTAGACACACACTGAAAGCAGTCGCAGCCTTGTAAATGCCTTTCAGGTATATTTTGAACGTGTCACATTAAAAAAAGTAAAAATATATAAATATTTGTTATTGAATTTTATTTTAGAAATTCATACATTAATAAGTTATAAAAAGTTGTTAATTAGAAATAGGAATGCAAAAGCATCATTATTTGCAATACATGACATCGATGCTTGTATAAGTACATGTAAATGCAATAGAAATCAAAATTGTAATATCTGACGTATGTGACGTAACATGCAAATACTAATTTAATAAGATGACAGTGATATTCTTATTATCAATTCATTTCAGTATCCTTTGAGGACTATTGCAGCATTTGTGGATTGGAGCCGTGAACCCACCAAATAGGGGAAAAAGATGTGTGGGTGAGTGCATAATTTAACTTTTAGCCCATGTATACATATCTCAAATATCTATGTTATTTGCGTACTTCGCCACTTCACAGGTAACTATAACATCCCATTAAAAATACAAAATAAGTAAAGATAACAGCAAACCAGACAAAGTGTTACTAAAAAACGAATAAATATCCATTTTTGTCTTCCTACTTAGAGTTAACACTAACGCAATAAGTAGCTAAAAATGTAAAGTAATAAACAGATCCTCATTTATTATACTTCTATATCGAGATTATAAATACAGTAGAACTCGCTTATAACAAGCCATTTAGCTGGTCCCGGCAAAACTTGTATATAAAAAGACTATAGTAGCCTCGGTTATTACAAGTATGGTTATAATAAGCACTCTGGGTATAACAAACAGATTTTTTGGTCCCTACGCATAATTACTCCTCTTATAACAAGTAAACCTTATTTTTATTGTACAGTATACTCCATTTATAATGAGCTGAGTACCTACTTGCTTATAAAGAGGACAGTTAAATGGTCTCGACACAATGTGTATATTATTAATCCAATATAAATACCGCTCTTATTACGAGCAAGCAGATTTGTCGGTCCCTCTATTTATAGTGCTATTTATAACTTGATTTAATCTTATGAAATAAATAGCTTGTCCAAACACACAATTGTAGATACAAATGCATTAAATGCAATGTGAAGGGAAGAGACTATTGGCTGACTAAGTAATTAAGTGATGTGTAAATGTAGTTATGAGAAGAGTGTTTAAGTCGTTGTGTAATCTAGTTAGAGTACATAATCTCTCTACATAACAACACGTTATCAGAAGGGAAGAGACTGTCACTTATCTTGTTCATATATGTACCTAACAGCATTTGTTTTAGTAATTTTGTGACATTTTCTGTAAATATTTACATACACCTTTATTGAAATTCAATGAAGCGGGAGTAACTATGACTCTCTTAATGACTCTCTTTTGATTGGCCTTCATCTCGGCCATCAAAGTCAGGTATAATCTAGTTGCAACTAAAACACGCGAATCGAGAGGCCGCCCCGAGACCAATACAGCCTGCCAGTAAAGATGTAACGCTCCCGAGTCCCTGGGACATATCTTGCAAGGCTGCCCGGGCACACATGGCCCCCGCATTGCCCGCCACCACAACATCCTAAAAACCATCATACCCTTTCTTTCTCCTGGCACCGTTACCCAAGAGCCTCGTTTGAACATCACCTCAGGGCTCAAGAAGCCAGATCTACTCTTCACGAACGCTGCGGGAATAACATCTATTATCGACGAACAAGTAGTCAGCGATGCAGCCAACCTTAGCGCCGCGCATCGGGCTAAGATCTTAAAGTACAATACTGACCCGGTTCACCAATGTATAAGGGACTCTCTGAACCTAACTCTCGTTAACGTATTCGCCGTAACATTCAACTGGCGTGGAATACCCAGCACCGAGACTGTGGACACCTTCAGAACTCTCGGAATTCCCTCTAATATTCGTTCTACCATCTTTACACGGATCGTACGCGACTCGTGGCACATGGCTACTCTCCACAAAAACTCGACCGCGCAATTGTAGTATAACAACCGTATGACGGCATGAAGGCTATTGAGAGAACGAGCTCGACACTAGCGAACCTTCACGCCTGACGGCCGCTCGCCTCCAAGGCAAAATCTACGAAAGGTGATTCCTATGAACGTTTATGGCTTTGTTTCTTACTTATTAACTTATGTAATGTGAATGCTTTTGTGTAACACCTCTTAAGGCAATGTACTGTAAATATTATATGTTCTATATCTGTGTTATCTCGATGTCCTCATGTTACTTGTAGCTTGAGAAGGGGGAGACACCCTTTTATTAAACTATAATATAAGTGTTTTTCTAGTCAAATGCCTCGTCATCTATAGTTTTATATTTTTGGATAATAATAATTATGGAACAACATACTGGTCGTTTTTCATTGCTACGTATTGTTAATTACATTTATGTAGTATGTATAATTAACATTACATCAATTTTTGTCTACCTCGGATATAACAAGCAAATTTTGACAGTCCCTTCAATCTTGTTATAACCGGATTACACTGTCTATCTATAAACACATCTATTTCTAAATCATGCATGGCCCTTCTTCCTCAAATTCTGACTCTGCTCAGTTACATGTTGTTTAAATTCTTCTAATATATGTAATCTGCAAGATATACTCTTGCAACTTGTGATCTGCTTCCTTATCATGACAAGATGCCCCTCCCCCCTCTTGTAAACTGGAGCAATGTAATGTCTGTCTTGTGACTTATGCGAATGTGTACGCAGGGCAGTTCCACGGAACAGAAGGTCTCCCTCCTGACGAGTTGCACGCTCTACGTGGGCAATCTCTCCTTCTTCACGCGAGAAGAGCAGATTTGGCAGCTCTTCTCGCGAGCTGGCGACGTCCAGCGTGTTGTCATGGGCCTGGACAGGTTCGAGAAGACGCCCTGTGGCTTCTGCTTCGTGGAATACTGCCGGCGGGCAGACGCCGAGAACGCCATGCGCTTCGTGAACGGCACGCGCCTCGACGATCGCCTCATCCGGTGCGATTGGGATGCCGGTTTCAGCAAGGGCCGACAGTACGGCAGAGGCAGAAGTGGCGGCCAGGTAATGTTGGCAAAGTTACAGTGTTTTATTGGTGTTTAAAGATTGGTGAATGTGAGTTCATCCTCGCTCGTGTGTTTCTCTCGTTTTAAGTAATTGAATCAATTCTCTCTGTTAATAAATAACTGGCGGTGTAGAAAAATTAATTAGTAAATGCTGCCCTGGATTGTTAACATATTAGACATGCTTGGAGCTCTAGCAACCAAATAATAATGGGCTGGCCTATTGTCGGATTTGAAGAGAATTCATTTTACTACATAATGCCAATATTTGCCTCAGAATAACACAAACATAGGCTAAAAGTTTTTTAGAAATGAAAATGCGAGAGAAAGTATCGTATTTCGCACCTTATTTCTGACCCTTAAATATAGCCGCGAGGCTTTGAAAAATAATATTATAATTTGTTGAAAAGCGGGCATTTTATTCAACCAACTTTGCCATGAAAATGTGTTCGCTTTAATTCTTTCACATATTTCCGTACGTGTTAAAAGAGAAACCGAATATTCGCACTTTATTGGAAGATTAATGTACATATATAGCATTTTGCGATCTCGTTACCGCAAACTGCATCCAACTTGCCGATAGTAGTGTTCAAAAAGACGTGTTTACCAAATATGACATTGATTTGAATAAATGGATCATTCAGATTACAATATATTATGCCAGTGAATGTCAGCATAGTATTCATTGATGAATGTGGCTTCAAAGTGTACGCAAGGAGGAATCAAGGGAGAGCTCTCCTTTAGGCGAAAGAGTCCCGTCCGGCGGGTTATGGGAGCTAGGGGCCGGAATATCAACCTCATACTGGCAATCAATGCTGATGTTGGATTAGTATACTTCGATCTTCAGCAGCAAACATTGGATCATAATATAGGTACTAAATATTTATTGACCACTTGATCAATGTCGAAACTGCTCCGCGCTTTCCAGGTCCGGTGGTTATTGTACATGATGGAGCAAGACGACACCTCAACACTTCTATACCACCTGAGCATGAAGATCGTTTTCTGATTCGTACCCTATCCCCCTACAGTCCTTTTTGTGAACCCGGTGGAACAAGCCAGCAACTGTTTTAAAGCAGCTATCAGTAGACAATTGACCACGAGAGCTGTACGGGATGAAATTATCGATGCCAACAATCAACGAGTTGCTCAAGGTTTAACACAAGAACAGTGGCGCTCAAGAATTCTGATGAGTCTGGGAAATGAAGCTATCAATGAAATTACTCAACCTAAATGCACAAACTGGTGTCTGCGAGTCAATCGTTTCATTCCACATTCCATGTTTGGCAAGACAAGATATTGATGGCTGAAGATTAATAATAATTTTGTAATAATGATTATATTGTTTGTTAAATTGCTAGATAGTTTTGGTAATTTGATTGATAATAAGTTGTTTATTGTATGTTGAATACAAATCTTGTTTTATGATTATTGTTTTTGGTAGCAAAATTTGTCATTTGGTAATGACGGTAACGAGATTGCAAAATGCTATTCTGTTTATTTACCTATATAATATATATATAATTTTGTGATATTTCTGGGGATTTTTCTGAAAGCATCTAGGACGATAGAATAAAATGGCTTCGGTTTCTCTGTGCACTGTTGTCACAAAATGCGAATAAAGATGTATGATTTTCAATCAAAACTTCCTCTCTCTCTCTCTCTCTCTCTCTCTCTCTCTAACAAACAAACTGAATATGTATCATATTAATTAATATGTTGTCTTGTTTTGTAGTGTAAATGCAAAATTCATGATCGATGCCCGTTTTTGCACACATTTAATAACGCAATTTATCGCTGTTCTTACTTACCCTGTACCATTATAGGGTGTAGTATTACCGTAACTAGGGGCTAGTGACTGTAACTATGTAGTATTACCGTAACTAGGGGCTAGTGACTGTAACTATGTAGTATTACCGTAACTAGGGTCTAGTGACTGTAACTATGTAGTATCACCGTAACTAGGGGCTAGTGACTGTAACTATGTAGTATTACCGTAACTAGGGGCTA
>JAYRBW010018551.1:0-12819 GCA_036023295.1 Invenusta paracnida | reverse complement strand
ATTATGCATATACATGTACGAAAACAAACCTTTAAAAATGATTGTTTCAACCCACACGTACGTTTCTACAGAAAAAAAAACATATAAAACAATGTTGCACGATCGTTGCAGTCTGCAACGTTGCAACAACGTTGCATTGCACTAGGGGATATTATAAACAAGCCAACAAGTTAAAAAAATTTGATGTGTTATAATCTACCAATTCAAATTATCACCATGTATGCAACGCTATGACCACTTTAAAATTAATAAATATGTATTTTTAATCGAGGGCTAAATTTTGTATAATTAACAAATCCTTTGTTTAATAATAAAATAAAGTGTTACCTTTGTTATACATGTAAATTATATAATTTTTCAATTTTATAATGTTTGACGGATTTTATTTTATATAGAAAATGGTTAAAATATTACTTTTTGTTTGAAAATGTTATTAAAGACTTGCCTGTTTTTTGGAAATACTCTGCAAATTTTGCTTTTTTGCTTAGATATATAAACGTTAATTAAATTGTATTTAAATTTATGATTTAATAATTTTAAATTGTGGCAGTCTTATTTTCATGAAAGGTGACATTAAAAAATAGTATACAACCATAGTACATCAAATTGTAAATGAATTAGAATATGGGCGATCTTGCACTGCAAGTTGCAGAAGTCAGCCATAAATTAATTTTTTTTGGAAAATAAATAAAACATAAATAAAACAAAAATTAAATGTAATTAAATTTATATATTGTAATTCTATCATAAATGATAGTGAGATGCTTGATAATGGTGGTGTGGCTGCAGCCGCCAGCTTATAGTTGTGTATAGGGATTACTTTTTAATGTTGTACATTTATTTTTTGTTTTTTTTACATTTAACAAGTAACCCCTATTAGTATTATACACTACTAAAAGCTGGTGGCTTCAACCACACCACAATTATCAAGCATCTCACTAACCTTTACAACATATTAATTTAATTACATTAATTTTTGTTTTTTGGATTTTTGATTTATTTTCCAAAAAAAAATTAATTTATGGCCAACTTCTGCAAGATTGGCAGAATATGTGATATATAATTATTTAGACATAGCATAATTTATGAAATAATATTATTAATAGTGATTATTTATTAAAAGTGCTAAAATATTTAAAGTGTAATATGTAATAATAATATTAATACTATACTTTTTCTAAAATTCTTTTCATTTAATATTAGTTTATTACTATAAACTATTACTATGTTTAATTATTTTTTGTCAGAATAATTACAATGGATTTTTAAATTATAAATATAATACAAACAAAGCATTAGATGCTATTTTTCAATCTTGACATTATATTTATAATATACAGTGCAGTATACTCCTGCTATAATCTACCCCCTATATAACATACAATTGGAAATATCATATAACTTATTTATTGGTCCCTGCAAAATTGCCCATCTCCACATTATTATAGCCTTGCTATAACAGACTTCGGATATAATTTAAATTATAATATACAATTGGATATAATATAGTAGTCTGAATTTTAAAATCACATTTATATTAATAACAATTATATAATATAAAATATTCTATATTAAAAAGAAACAAATTATTCATTTAGTTATAGTAATTTTTCTTTGACCACTTTTAAATATAAAGTACATTATAATTAAAACACAATATTACAGAATGCATTCACTTTAAACTTGGCATACACTATTAAATTAGTGCATACTAAGATCAGATTTAATATAACTGAATTATTTTAAATTTGAATTTTGCAGTGGTCTAAATAGGATAATGTTATAAACTTATGCATTAAAAAATCAATACACTCCACCTTTTGGCCTCATACATTCATTTTTCAAATGCATTCTTTTAAAAAATTATCCTTACTTAGAACATAATACTTTTACAATCATTTTATAGATTTCTGCATCATGTCATCATGAAACTTTCTGGTTTATGGAGTTTAAATCTGGAATTGTACCAAATGTCTTTCTATATAAAATAAATAATAATTTATTCACTATATTAAGCAACCATGACACAAAAGTCATATATTATATATATATATACATATTTATATTTTTTGTTCTCTTGCACAAATCATCTAGATATATATACTACATAACATGGTACTTATATAAAATGGAATTTGTTTGTCATTTACTTGTACCATTGATATAATGTAGTTTGGATATAATATACTATTCTTCATAGTCCCTTAAAATAATATGTAATAACAGGATTATTATATACCATATTAAAATTAAATTAAAATGGCATAAATTAAAGTACAATGAAAATTTGATTTCTATATGAATTATTAGATTTCAACTTTACAAAAATGGATATATTATTATCAACATTATTTAAGCAAAATATTACATATACAAGTATGTACAACCCCATCCATAAAAAATGCTGCAGCTAAACATTTTCATTTTAAATTAATTATTAAATATCTTATATCTTTATATATTGACTGTATGATTGATTATATAAATACTTTCTATTATTATTATTATTATTATTAATGTATTTAGATAAATTATACATAGAATATAAAAAAGTGCCTAGTATAGCTAAAATAAATAAAAGATAAAATATTTGAATATAAAATGATATAAAAAGGTGCAACATTATTTATGGATGGGGTTATATATATGAATATGTTAGTGAGGATAAATTGATTTGGATGGTTCATGAACTATCCAGGATAGTAAACAAATGTTTTAAACTATCCAGATGGTTTGTAAACCATCACATATTCATTTATAATAAATGATTTCCCCAAATACATTGGCTGAGGCTAAAATTAAAAGAATAGTTTATCAAACAATTTTTTTTGACATATACCAAAATTAAATATGAAATGTTTTTTATTCAAACACAATTTATAAATTCAATAGTATGCAATGTATTTAAAAAAAATTGAGATAGAACAAACTATATAATAAACTACAATATATGTTATTATATATATATATATATATTGAATATATAGTCATAATATAATATATCTTATATAATACATTAGAAAAAATGTTACTTTATATAATTCACTAATTGTTCAGATCATAGAATAATGAGATACATATTTTTTACTCCTATTAATTTTATATATATCATATTATATATATTTGTCCACAGAAAATCATTACATTTTTATAAAGTATGATACAAACTTAATAAATAATTTGTCTTAATTATAATCAAGTAATAAATTGTAATATTTTTATAACTGTAAGATTAATCACAAAGACTTTATTAATTTTAGCATATTATAATCTAAATTATCTATAAAATATTTTTAGCTATATTTATATCTAAATCTTTTATATCACATTTACTATTTAAGAGATTCTATATTTCAAGCATTATTTTACAAAATCTCTATGATAAAATATATTAGTAACAAACTGTTTTCAATAATCAACAAGAGTTACAACTCTTTGTATGAATATTCTATGGTTCAGATTGTTTTTTAATCTTAATTATTATTTATATATAACTTATTAAACATAGATTGTGCTTGTATATAACACTATTTATATTATTTATGTTATGTAATATGATTATGTATTACAAAAAGTTGTACAATAAATGATTTGAGCAATGTTCCAGATGGTTAGTGAATTATACAGTATAAGATTGCATGATATATGCATTAACCCTATCTATACCGGGGGGGGGGAGAGGGGTGAATCCTATATTTGCTGGAATTTTTTATTAAACAATTTAAGTATAATAAACTTTCATGACTTTTCTTAAACTGAAGTTTTACTACTTTTAGAGCTTTTACAAAGATGGTCATTTTTTTATTTACTAAGATGGTCATGTAACCTTGGTAAAAAGTCCCATTTATTTAAAAAAATTAAAAATTCTTCAAATTTTCAAAATTGATGAAATTTGTTTATATTTCGGGTACTTAATAAAAGCAAATTATTGTTCAGAAAATATAAAATATTTGTAATATGTTGCTATTAATTTTTAACAAAAACATTTTGTTCTGGAAAAAAGAAGATTTTTTCAAAACTTTTTAATTTAATTTTTCCCTATAAATAAATATAAAACATCCTCTTTTGCCTATATGTCAAGTTTCAAAACTCTACTCCACCAGGAAGTTTGAAAATTATTGGGGGGTACAATCAGCCCCCCACTCAATATGGATTCATAAAATTGCCTAGTATGGATAGGGTTTATATATTGGTACCATAGGCTAGTTACTATAAGTATTAAATATATTTAACAAGTTCTACAATAAACATAATCTGATTTGTCAATGGTCTAGATAGTTAGGAATTTATACTAAATAAGTATGTTTATAACATATATGAGGCATATAACAATATATATCACTGTTGTCTCAAAACCTCACATGCATCGTTTTTTCCAAAAATGCTTTTTTACATCATTCTAAATATAATTTTATGCTCTTTCACCCTATGTTGGTCTTATGTCTGACAACGTTTTGAGAAGTTTATGTTAAGTTTTGAGGCAACATGACAATATAAACATTAAAAGATATGTAATAAAAGTATATTCAACAAGCTTTATATAAAAAATAATCAAGATTGGCAAGTGGTTCAAAAAGTTTCCGAATTATACAGATAAAACTGTTTATAAAATAATGTGACACTAATATTTATTACATAGAACATGAAACTTTATATAAATGTTAAAAATTAGGTAAATAATATTGCTCCAATAAATGTAGGTTAAGTTAATTATGTTTGATTGTTTGAAATGTATATTATATGTATATTTAATTATCTGCTGGGGGCTGATTTTATGATTTTAATTTGTAGTGGTAATTTCAATTCGTTTTCTGTCTAGATGATCCGTATACCATTGGTTCCTAGTGGATTATTAAAGAATTTTGCTTACTATAAGTAACAAATATATAAATAATAATTGTTTGAAAATTATTTTTGCTTTAGGTACAGAAAATCATAAAACAATATTTTTCAAACATTTATTAAAATTTATAAAAGCAAAGCTTAATCTTATTATATTTTTATAGAACAAAATATAATTTATAAATTAGAAAAATATTTTTTCTAAATATTTAAAAATATATTAATGATAATAATGATGAGTCTGATAGATTATATCCATAAAAATATTATCTTATGTAATGATGTTATTGAGTATTTTCTCATAAGAGGATAGTCTATCATGATTTACTGCATAATACAATAATTTAATTATCAGATTGATGAATATTAAATCTATTTAAATGTTTTATGCTTTTACATGCATAATATAAAAAATCACCTATGTTTATACTAAAATTCT
Source organism: Invenusta paracnida (assembly GCA_036023295.1). Classification (NCBI taxonomy): domain Eukaryota; kingdom Metazoa; phylum Platyhelminthes; order Proseriata; family Coelogynoporidae; genus Invenusta; species Invenusta paracnida. Next base: position 7,538 of record JAYRBW010018551.1, on the reverse strand, counting down.
TTATATTACAGTTAATACAAAAATACATTAAAACTTATCAAAACTTTATAAAATATAACAAATATTGAATACATTTATTTCACAGCTCAGAAATAATTAATAAATAATTTCTATATATTTTATTTAAAAGGGAATAATTTTGCCATTTAAATATCAAGTTATTCACGTTTATTAAGAAATTGGAATATGACGAATATTTTAGAAATTATAATAGCTATTAAACTCAAGTTAAACCTAATTATAATGTATGTATAATTTAGAGCATATATATTATTTCTAAAATCTGATAGTTTAAGGAAGAATCTATTACTACTAGTTAATAAGCTATCAGCAATACATATGATTTATCCTATATATGTATTTATATACATACAAAATATGGTACATTAATTATATTAAACCATATTAAATTTACTATTTCTGGATATATATTAAAGGAAAAATTATGCAGTCATCTGATATACTTTTTTACATAATTTATTATTTACAATTGTTAAAAAATATATAATATATTTATACACATTTTTCTAGTAATCTATTTATTTTTTACATTTTAGATGTTTGCAACTACATCTCTCGATTCGGATATATTGAAGTCTGAAGAAGTTGCTCCTTCTTCAACTATCTCTTCATTAAACGAACTGACAAATGATAATGCATCCAACGTTGTCGATTACGATGTTAGTTAATCAGTATTTAGTGTTTTATTATTTTCTATTTATATTTCCAAATACAATATATATTTTTGTTACTAATTACGGGTGTACCCAGACTTTTATGATATCATTAAATACGAATAAAAATAAATAATATAGTTATTTGTAATTGAACTAGAAAGTAATTAATTTACAGTACTCTCTTTTTCCATGATAATTTAAAAATCTTGCAAAATTTTGCTAACTCATCAGTCAATTATAATGTAGTAAATTAGTAAAAAAATTCTCTGATAAATTGACTGGAATGGTTAGTGCTCTGGCGCTGATATATGTAGAGTCGATTATTGTATTACAATGTATACTTCATTTATATGTGCATATGACTGCCGTTTTAGCTAAATAAAACTACTGAAATTATTTTATGATGACATACAAATACTTCCAAACGTATTATATATACGTATGTGTATGTAATACATAATATTACATACTGTGAATATTAAATTCTTATAAAATATATTTCATTTATACGAGTTTCAGGAATTAACTGTTAGCAAATTACTTTGATTTTAAATTACTTTTTGATTAGGAAAAATACTGTTTTTATTTATGTTGTCTTTTAATTTTCTGTGTAAAATCAAAATGTAATAATGTGTGATATATATTCTATTTAAATTATCTTTGGTATTTGTTTAATAAAGTGGTATATTATTAAATAAATAAATCGTGGTTTATAAGTTAATGTAACGTAATAGTCGTTACAGTGCGACTTATCAAACTCATGGTTGTAATTTTCTTACTTTTAGATGTTTCCATCGGCTAGGCGAATCTCTACAGTTGCCCAAGAAGAGGAGCCTGCTGATGGTAACACCAAAGCGGAAAAGTGGACACATGAAAAAGTGGAAGCAGCACTGGAACAGTCGACTAAGGTTACTAAGAAGTCCTTAGTAAATCTGACCACATATCTTTATTCGGAAGACGAAGATTTCAACGATAAAGAATTTAGGCGTCAAGTTTTGCTCCTCACGCAACAGTATTTCAAGCTAAAAGGAGCCTCTTATAAGGATAAGAAAAAGCTTCATCGTTCCAATGCGAATACTGTTATCGAGGACGGTGGAATTTCGACAATCGTTAAGTTGCTTGCAAGATTGACAGACCTCTATCTTCCCACCCGATTCAAAGGAAATGAGGAGAAATTCTGTAAAGATCGATTTCGTCCCACCAAGTATTTGCTTAGCTTCTTATTCAACAACAGCGATGCCTCGGAAGATTTTGGAAGAGAGCTTGGGAAAGAAGACATCTATTACGAAATTCTTATTCGATATCAAACTGAACTTCGTCATGAATACTTTCAGAATGCATTAAATTCGGTAAGGCAACTTCGTAGCTACTTATTACGGATTGTTTTAGTGGTCTATACAATTTAAAACTCAATTTAACAACAAAGTAATTGCTTTCAATTATATATGTATATATATGCGTTTATCATAAATAAGGTACCGGATTTAGGTAGGTATGTGACATAGCTTGTTATTCGTTCTCTGTGCATTATTTTATTTGATAAAAATTATTTAAATGTGCATTTATTTTTTTAAAATTTCTGACCGTATACCTGTCATTAAAATTTTAGAATGTTAAACATTTATTAGAAATAATTGTTGGTAATATTATTGGGTTTGTCCTACTAACCGTCAAATAAATGTATTTATGTTGTGTTCCAGGATCTTGTATCATTGCTCCGTATATCAATAAGCAGTGCATACAATCTGATGCTGTATGGTATCGCTGCCAATATCACCCGAATTCATGAAAGCAACATGATGGATATAATAAAACCCTATCTTCAGTCCGAAGATGATGTTTTTAAGGTTTGTTTTTATTTATTATGTAGCTACATTCACTCTACTATTGAATTTCTAACTCATATTCGTAAAATATGCTACTTTTAAAAATTAGTCTATTATTTTTTTAAACAAAAATTATATACATTATTTTTGTTAATATTTATAGAAATAGAATCTAATGTATTGTTTTATAATTTCGAAAATTTAATCTTAAATTCATAAATAATTTCCGTAATATCACTTTGATTAGTGCATATATTAATATTTAATAGTCTAATAGTAAAAAAATTGTATATTATTTTTTTATTAATATTAATTATAATACGGCTATTTAATATAATAATATTTTATATTTAAAAATCAAATTTTCTATGTTTATAATTTGTTTTTATATTTACAATTTTTGTCAAAATTTCAGTAATTGTTTTTTAATATAGATTGTTATGATTTTTTGCACATAGTTATTTTAGAATAATTTGTATTGTGATATTGTTACTTTATTTATAAAATATTAACCGTTACATCTTATATGTATGTATGAAATACATTAAATAAAAATCAGAATACAAAATTATTTTTAAAAATCACTTGCATTTACCCTAATATGTTAATGTTTCTAAAAGTTATATTCATATATAAGTTAAGTTAGCACTAACTAAGACACCGAAACTAGAAGTAAACATTCGTTTAGATTACCGATCTATAGTTTAACTATGTATATATACAATATCTATGATTCATACTAATCAACTCTCTCTTTGCATCTTAAAGTGACCAAAATTATTCTTAAATGTGAATTATAAACAACTATATATAGATAGGTATGTAGTTTCTGTTAATCATTACATGATACCGGTAAATATATTTAAGTTTTTCAGATTTAAAAAAATATTTTATTGTGTAATATTTAATATGATGTTAATAATCATTGTGACACAAATATCAATGCTGCTTATAACAAATATTCACGAGCATTTCTTAACGCAATGTTAGGTGTCAATCGTATCTTGTAGTTGTCTTCTGCATTTTGACTATATGTACAGTCAAACCCCGGTTTTATGCCAGCCTCGGTTCCAGTGAAAAGTGGCGGTTAATCGGGGTTGGCGGATCATCGGGAGTTCTATATTAAGTGTTAAATTTATGTGTACATATACTAGATAAATACAATGTACTTATGTTTACTTCACATATTATATTATATTTCGTTACAATTAATTTAATTATCGATGTTAAAATAATTTTTAAAATTATGAAACGTTTAGTACTTCATATATATTATGTATATTTATTTACAGTATACAGACACACATATTTATTGTTGTGCTAGAAAAACAGACAGGTTGGCGGATATACCGAGGTTTTATAACACAATAATTGTGCTTTTGTTCTCAATTTTGATTGGTGGATGGCGGATAGTGGGGTTGGCGGTTAAATTATATTAAAATGCATACAAAGAAATTTGTTTCACAAAAATGTGGCGATAAAGCGGGGTTGGCGGATAATAGGGAGACATAAAACTGGGGTTTGACTGTATATATTGAATTTTCGAAGTTTTTTGTACTAGTTATGCATCAACGTAGAATATTCAATTTTAGCATGACTTGGATCACAGCGTAATTATAGAGTAATAATAATAAACAGAGTTTCAACTTTAATTGATTTTATCGACAAAATATCGTTTTATTTCAATAAAATTTATATATATAAGTCATGTATCTACATATATAAAGTAGTATCAAATATTATACTTATAATTGATGTTCAAGACATATGACTATTTTCGAATTACTGTAAAGTACCGTTGTCTGACAATTACAATATATTACATTTTTACTTAAAACTTTTATTAAGTATGCTGTTATATGGATATTACATTTTAAGGATTATGTTATTTAAAAGGCGTTTAGGTATAGAAATGATAGTATCGATTGAAACCAATATTATTAGAGTTGCAACTCTATCTATCAATACTCTATGACGTGGATGGTCGCTATTTCAATAAAAACTCATCCTTGATACTGTAATTTTTATTACAGGTCATATGAAATCATAGACTTAAAATATACCAACTAGAAAGGCACGAGTCTGCCAAGGTGTAATGTCGGTTTTGGTAACCAAAGGCTCTATAAAAGCAAGTTATTCGTGTTTTCTATGTAAAAACGGTAATTTTGAAGTATTATATCTCAGAAACAATTTAATCTATTAAAACAAATTTGGCTCAGAGGTAGAATTTCGATAGCACCAAATTATTTCAGAATTCTAAATAGTTTTCAAATACTGACTCGGACAAAATCTTCCTGTTTTACCTATATGTGATTGTCTATTTCATATTTTCAACATTAAAACGATAATTTTATAATACTTAAATAAATACATATATATCCATACAACAAACCAATAGATTTTAAAGCGAACGAATTAAAATAATAGCTTTTACTATTATCGTTTCAGAAACCGGCGACTTGACTCCGTTCTAGCTTATTGTATTCTGATGGATGTTAGTTAGATTGCACGATTACAGCTAATTTATATGCGTAGGTTATATTGTGTTCTGTCTTGTGGATGTTTCTAGTGTCTTCATATGAAGTTCTTTGAACTTTTGTTATTTGCTTAAACAACTTGTGCATAAACTTATAAAACATAACTAAATAATACACATTTATCGTGATATTGTGTTGCGCTCAACAATTAACGATTTTAATTTGATTGGTGATATAAAACTACCTAAAGCTGCTTAATCATTAATCAAACTGTTTTGTACTATACCTAATATTTACATTTTAACTTATTGGTCCTCATAACAGATCACAGTACTTCTCTTCTTCGCACATGCTGCTGATGAAAAAGAGGCAGAGCTCTTCCTCAGTCACAAGTCTTCAATTGATTACCTTATACAATTGTTACTGAAAGCCGTGAAAGATCGCTACAAAAGAGGGCGAGGATACAGTTCCATCGAATTAGCTAGAGGTTGATATTTTTAATATTTGCATACATATACTTGGTACTTTCTATTTTATTGAATCCTATAACAAGATATGTCATTTAAAACATATGAGGGTACAATTTACTCGAACGCAGAAAGTTCTATGCATTATCGAAGTTTCGCCTGATTTATAATATACGCATAGAGTAAATCCAAATACATACATAGATATGTACATCCTGTAGATATAGTCACTTCATAAATGCGACACTCTGCATACACTTTGTATTTGAATTCACTTAGTTTGTTATCATAGGAAATGTTTGCATATAAGGTAATATATAGAAATGTATATTCCCAAAATGCAGGGAATGTATCCCTAATGAACATTAGTACACACATACTGTATTGGATTGTAGTTTTAACGGCTTAAAGCACAACAATTTAGACATAATACAAAAAGTTGAATTAAGCATCTGAAATTGCTTTAAAATGTTAAAAACCTTAGATCTCTTAAATTGTTATTATATACTATTGGCGTAAATCTTTTATTTTAAGACAATTTAAATTATTTGATCTATTCATATTGCTCTTATCAGCTGAAAGTTATTTAAATGGAATGTTTCATGGCATATTTCGTAGGTCTTAATAGTACTTGTTTAACTTGATCTATATGATTATGTTGGTATATATATATATATATATACATATATTGATATGCCTTTTATATATATATAAATATATATATTTAACATAATATATATTATACATTTATAATTATAAATATACATATTTGCTTGTAAAATTGACTACTTTTCAATTTCCAGTGGAATTTACAATTGTTCTATTATTTAAATTTTACGTTAATTTAAGTACCACGTAATGTAGCGGGAGAAGGGGGTGTTGACTTAAGAGCTACAGCGCTGCACCTGCTATAATACTACTGTCTTGTAACACCACATTTTTATGTTTAATAACACTACTTTTTATTTGATAGTGTTTTACGATTTTACACGACTTCCATGATTCATTTCTCTCAGGGATCGAGCGGCTATCCAAGAACGACACTAATAAGCGACAGCTAGTGGACCAGGGTGTACTTCCAGTCTTGAAAACCATGACAGAATCAGCGATGGCTGAAGAACGGGAAGTCGCCTTCCTCACCATATGGACGCTCGCATTTGACCCTGAGAATCGGGCCAAGATCCTCACTGAATTGGGAGACAATCTTACCACGCCGTGTCTTCCTGAGTCGTGCACATTGAGCGAAGAGGACGAGACGGAGGAGAAGATGGCTGAAATTATTGCCAGAGCGGATGAAGCAAGATTGGGGGCTCTCTGGGTGCTACGACAGGAGGATTCCTTAGGAGGGGGAGGTGCTTCGTACACGCGGAGAAAAGAGGGTGAGATGGAGGAGGAGATGGTTAAAACGAGTTCCCAATCGGATGAGACAGGACTGTTGGTCTCTGAATATGGGAGTTGTAGATCGCGTGAGTGAAAGACTTTCGGTTACTGAAAATATAGTACACAGAAAAATTTCATTTTTCAAGTTTCTATTTTTTATAATGTTTGTAAATAAAAAAATCTTAATTTATTTGAAAAATACGAAATAATAAAATATACTTTAAAAGTATTTTAACATTATACATGTATGTTAAATATTATTAATCATGTAAAAAATATTGCAAAAGCAGTAATTTGGAACGCTATATGTAGTTTCTATAAAAATACCTTGCCTTTTACTTTTACCGACAAGAAAATTGATCATAAATGCATTTCAATGCCAGAGCATATACAAATACCAAATATTAATTTCATTTAATGCTATCTGAAATTCCTTCATCTACAGCATCCACCTAACTTGAGTTTACTGGATAAATTCGTATTCAGGAGTAGAAAAGCAGCGTACAGAAAAGATATTTTCATAAGCGACGAAGTATTCCTGGCTATATATATATATATATATCTTTGTATTTTTGGAAATCTAAGGTCTTAATAACAGAATGAATAGTTAGAAAAATATTTAGTAACATCCATAGCTTATGATGACTCATCCTAATTTCATACACACTCAGGGAAATCCAGTTGACGGAACAGATAAAATCTAAAAATAGA
>JAYRBW010018540.1:0-12819 GCA_036023295.1 Invenusta paracnida | reverse complement strand
TCACTTTTCACGAGAGAAATTCATCTTTGAGGAGTGAAATTCACTGTTATTCACCAATTTTGGAGTGAATTTCGTTTCGTCCGCCATATTATGTGTTTAATTGTAAGATAAAGACAATTGATAATGTTTAAAACATATGTAAGAAATCTTTAAAAATGTTATAAATACTTATATTAAAAATAAGAATTTTTAGAAAATTGTAAAAATATTCCTATTCTTTAATATGGGAAATTTTAGAATGCCACTGTGGTCCAAACCAACCCTCCCAACACTATCATACGTCTATTTCTAACGCTCGATTCACATAAACGCACTCAGCTATTGAAGAGACAAATCCAAGCGTAAACACCGCCGATGGTGGGTACGTCCGGCACTACAATGTCGAACTGAACTGGGAGAGTATGCTAGACTAGTCACTCGTCTGCGTAATCGCGATCCTGAAATGTATTTTCAGTATATGAGAATGACGCCTGGTCGTTTTGACCACTTTTTGTTCCTTATTCCTCATAGATTATCGCAACCATTTTTCCGCAGAGAGCCAGTATCCTCTGAAGAAAAACTAATGATCACACTGTTACCTGGCTTCTGGATGCCAACAGAAGGATCTCGCTTTTCGATTTGGTCTTGGATTTTCAGCAATATCTGCTGTGGTCTTTGAAACTACTGTTGTTATTTACGAAGAGCTGATGCCCGTGTATCTCAAATTTCTTCAATCATTTAAGGATTGGTTTGTAATCAGCAACGGGTTCTGGAATAAGTGGCAATTTCCTAGAACTGAAAAGAAACTATCGTCGGCAAGCACTTCAAAATTCGCTGTCCTAAACGCACTGGATCTCTACATTTTAACAATAAACATGATTTCAGTTCATTGGCTTTAGCCAAGTGCGACAGTAATTACATTTTCACTTATATAGAAGTGGGAAGCTATGGCCGAGATGGTGAAATGCTGGAGTTTTTTCTATATCCACTCTTTACAAAGGTCTACATCAAAATACCCTTAATATTCCGTAATGTAGCCAAATTACAGATACTGACATTTCTACGCCTTATGCTATCATAGGTGATGAGGCGTTTCCTCTCAATTCGTTTCTGGTGAGACCATTTCCCGGACTTGGTGGAAGTGTTCCTCTTGATTATAAAACTCAAATTTACAACTATCGACTTTCTCGTGCTCGACGAACAATTGAGAATGCTATAGGAATACTTGCATCTCGATGGCGTCTATTTCTACGGCCCGTTCTAGCTGACATCTGACATGTTCGAGCTGCTTTTGTTCTTCACAACTATCTTCAAATTGAAAAATGTAAACAACCAGATGCTACGACACGAAAATCCATATATATATATAATATAGGAAACACACAATATATTAAACGTTTAAAAAATTTAATTATAAATTACAAAAATTCATTTATACATAACGGGTTTCTACATAAAAACATAAGAAACACAAAACACGCATATAGATACATAATTAAAACATAAGAAGTTTCCATGATAATAGGTTTAGATCAGGTATAATTTATTATAGAAAGCACATGCCATTTAGTTAGCAAACAAAATGTTCCTGATACGCTGCGCTATATCCATCGGTCTGAAAAATTTGGCTGATTGATGACCATATTGCTTGCAGTTCGATCGAGTGGTTGATGTTGAAAAGGTTGAAGGCAGGGACTACTTTACTACCAGGGTATTAAAGCATTCCCTGCATTATCCTTCCCCATGGTTTAAGGAGAATTGATTGAGTCGGACATCGCGTAGAGCACAATTAAAAGCTTGATTTGAAAAAGTTCAATACGTAGATGCGGGCCATAGAGTAGTCTCTTTCCATTTGAGAACTAAGACAGCGTATGCCATTGCTGACAGATTTTCCGAAGGCAGACTATTCCTCGTTCACTTCTTTTTCAATCTGGGTTGTTAATTTCTTCAAGACATCGACTATATCTGCCGACTAGGATCTTTTGACTGGCGGGATCTTTTGGAATTTCGAGCGAATTAGAAGCTGCAGGGGACACTTTAATGGATGGGTTTGAATTGTCGATTGTATCTAGTGCCAATTCTGATCTGTTGAGTTCTTCATCACTCTTTTCTTCCTCCTTAACTTCCTTCAGCTTCTTCTGATGCCAATGTTATATTTAAAACTGTCTGACGAGGCGTATTAAACGGATTCAAAAATGGCATTAAAGAATAGATATTTAATCTTGCAGGAGATGGTTTGACAAATCTCCCGCTAACCTGATTTGAACCTTTTTTATAATATCAAGTAGTCCCATTTAAATCCCCGGTATCATTTCTGGCACCAATCAATCGACTCTCGAATTTGCTCAGCTACTATACAGACCAGGCGCACGTCTTGTTTTGAATGTTTTTAAATTTTTTACTGGAAATTTCATAAATAACTGGGTGTTTGCATATTTCGTTAATTAAATTCTCATCTTTAATTTATACACCTTCCATAATTAATTACAAAACTTAAGTCAAAAGAAAAATATTAAAGTAATATATGACAGGTAAATGAATATTTCGAGTTAATATAAATTTGATTAACATATATTTATAACACAACAATTAAAGCAATTATACGAAATAACAAAGAATGATGTAAATAGTCTGAATCAATAAATGGGCCTCAAATGATTTGCATTGATAAAAGATAGAACAAGACTCTCTATCGTAGTATGCGGCCGCTAGTAGCTGTGTAGAACCCTATAGGCCGCCATAGCTGTGAGCGTCCACCACACACAGCTCCATGCTGCCGCCAACAGCTGTGTGCGTCGACTCACAGAGCAATTTGCGTTTATGTGTGTGACATTCAAACTATTGTTTAGTGTTATTCAAAGACGTTTAAATATACTACCTAGACTAGACACGATAAATAGATTAGAAAGAGAGACAAAATATATGTAATTCTTCGGTTGACATCTCAGCCAATCAAAATCGACTATAGCTATGGAAATTTGGTAGGCAAAAGGATGCATATTTTTTATAAAATTGCGGTCATCGACAAACTTTTTCATTATTTAAGTTATAGTCCTGTAAATTACATATGTTATAGCTGACATTCTGACGCACATGTCTATAATTTTACTTTTCATATCAGTATAATTTTATATCAGGTACATTTTCCCGTTTGAAAATCAATCTTTATTGCTATGAAAGAAAGTAAATTTATTTATTTTGCCTACCAAACAAAAAATCGATTCGAAACCGAAATTACAGATATTTCGATGCGTGTCTAGTCTAGGTAGTATATTTAAACGTCTGGGGAGGTAGCGAATTTGAACCGCAGTCAGGGCACTACTTTATTTACTTGTTGTAATTAAAAATGACAACTGCAAATTGTCGAGGTATTTCTATTACGCAGGGTTGTCATAGCGTGTAGCTGGTCTTGTCTTAAAATGTTATCTTGCTTTCGATTACAGGTTGATTTATGTTGTTGTACCAATAAAGTTTAAATCATTGATATGTCCAAAGTTTTCACAAGAACCATTAATTATCAAGGAAGTAATAAGCGAGCAGTAACCATAATGTCCTCCTCTTTAATTGTACGACGTGTAGATCGATGAAGAGAGAGATCGAGATTGCTCCCTGATCCTCCTTTAGTGGAGGTATCGGCAGGCATGCGTGAGGCCAATGGAGTTATTAGTGCTAGAGCATTGATATAAGTATACCACTTTAGAATTTTAGACTAAATCAGGTTTCTCTTCCCTTTTAGTCATTATGTCACAATGATTTTCTGAGACAAATATAAGTGAGATAGACACATTTATTTCTTAAATATGTGAACGGTTGTGGCAGGACATATTTCGGTTATTACTTTTATACCATTCTAAAACTGAAGAAATTAATTTTTCAAATCAGTAATCAGAAAACTTTTAGATATTATCAGATTTAAACTATAATTGATTGCAATTGTTTCTTTAACGAATCACGTCATGATTATTCCAGCTCAAATACAGGCTTTTGATTGGATAAGCGACAATGCGTATATTATCTTCTCGACGCTACTTTTAGCTCAATGGTTCTTGACTTCTCTCTCCAGGTGGACGGCTTCCTGGACGCTCTCATCCACTACGACAAGGACAACATCCACGAGAACTGCCTCAAGGCCGTGAGACCCTACACCTCGGAGCCCTTCTTCAACTACGAGACCATCAAGACCAAGTCGGCCGCCGCCGCTGGCCTGTGCTCCTGGGTCATCAACATTGTCGAGTACTACAAGGTCTACTGCGAGGTCAAGCCCAAACGCGACGCCCTCGCCACCGCCGAGGCCGAGCTCAAGGGGGCCAATGACAAGCTCGGCGCCATTCGAGCCAAGGTCGCGGACCTGGAGATGTCCCTGGCGAAGCTCAACGCCGAATTCCAGAAGGCCACGGACGAGCGCATCAAGGTCCAGGAGGAGGCCGCCGCTACCACCAAGACGATCGAGCTGGCCAACCGCCTCGTCTCGGGTCTGGCCTCGGAGAACGATCGTTGGGGTCACCAGGTCCAGTCCATGAAGCTGGACATGAAGACCCTTCCTGGGGATGTTCTGGTCACGGTTGCGTTCCTCTCCTATGTCGGCTACTTCTCCAAGCAGTACCGCATCGACCTCGTGAATAGTCAATGGTTCCCCTTTATTCGGGCGCTCAAGCAGCCCATTCCAATGTCGCCGGATTTGGATCCCCTCAAGATGCTGGCGGATGACGCGATGATTGCGACGTGGAGCAACGAGGGTCTGCCCGCCGATCGAACGTCCGTGGAGAACGCGGCGATTCTGACGATCTGTGAGCGCTGGCCCCTCATGGTGGATCCGCAGTTGCAGGGGATCAAGTGGATCAAGAACAAGTACGACACCAAACTCAAGGTACCTGACAAGTATGACACAGATTAGATTTCTGTGGAACGTTGCGTTCTAAATGGCACGACTAAACAAGCTAATGTTGCGTGTCTTGCAAAAGTAATAAAATGTCAGTAATTGCCATAGAAATTAATCAATACACATATAGAATGGCATTCTGATAAATTTCCACTGAGAATATTTTACATTTGCGATTGTAGTACATACCAGTGTCTGTATACTCCAACCTGTATAATTCAATCTATTTTATTAATTAGTAGTATATTTACATAGTAATACAGAGCTGGGGCCATTTAGATGAGTTTTAGCGCAGTATTCCAGCGTTTGACGAAACAAAAATATGATATGAACAATTATAGTTTATGTATTTCTTAATATCGCTTGAAGAATAGTATTTTAAAAATATCAATGGAACAGCCCTTGGTTAATCTTTCTTCTGTAGTAGGTAACACTAAATGGCACCAAAGACGTCACGTAGGGTCTGCCTGCATTCCATTCCATTTTCAACCGCTCCAATACTCCTCACCTCAATTTCAGGTCGTCCGACTCAACCAGAAGCGCTATCTGGATGTCCTGGAAGCCGCAGTATCTGCCGGTGAAATTGTCCTCATCGAGAACATCGGTGAGAGCGTGGACCCCGTGTTGGACCCTCTCCTGGGCCGCAACACCACCAAGAAAGGCAAGGCTATCCGCGTGGGAGACAAGGAAGTGGACTTCAACCCGGCCTTCCGACTCATCCTACACACGAAGCTCGCCAATCCCCACTACAAGCCCGAGATGCAGGCGCAGACCACCCTCATCAACTTCACGGTCACCAGGGACGGCCTTGAGGATCAACTACTCGCAGCGGTCGTCCAGAAGGAGAAGCCGGAACTGGAACAGGTCAAATCCGAGCTCACACGAGCTCAGAACGAGTTCAAGATCACGCTCAAGAGCTTGGAGGACGCTCTCTTGGCCCGACTGTCGACAGCCTCAGGCAACTTCCTCGGCGACTACGCGCTAGTGGAGAACCTGGAGACGAACAAGGCGACTGCCGCGGATATTGCCAACAAGGTGGAAGAAGGCAAGAACACGGAGATTATGATCAACGAGGCAAGAAATCGCTTCAGAGCCTGTGCCACCAGAGCCGCTCTCATCTTCTTCATCCTCAATGATCTCAACAAGATCAACCCCATGTACCAGTTCTCACTCAAGGTGAGTTCTTCTTCTCTCCCCTTTCATCTTTCCCTCTCCTCTTGGCTCTGATAGCAAGCCTATGAAAGAAGCCCTTGTCCTCACTGCCTCTCTCTTTATCCTCAGGCATTCTCTGTAGTCTTCGAACGAGCTATTGACAAGGCGGAGAGCTCGGAAGAAGAAGCGGAACGTGTCCTCAACCTCATTGACTCCATCACCTTCTCCGTCTTTGAGTACACCTCGCGGGGTCTCTTTGAGAAAGACAAGCTCATCTTCGCCTCCCAGCTGGCGATACAGGTGGGTGAAACCTTCAAAACATCTCATTTTTTAAACTGCCATTAACGAATTTCAATTTTAAAAAGCGCAAAATTTGGTGATCTACCCTTTTATCACACTAAAATTAGAAAAATGATTTTATAAGTTTACTAAAACATCTACAAAACTTTGATTAATTATTATACAATATTGATCTTTTAAATAGCCAACAAGAAACACAATGAAGAAACCTTAGAACAGTGCCTTAGTCCTTGGAGCAATGCCATATAAGTGTGACACACAAGTGTTTTCTGGTCTTCTTTTAGGTTCTGCTCACCGCCAAGACAGTGTCCACAGACGAGGTGGACTTTCTCCTCCGCTTCCCAGTCATCCCGAATCTCACAAGCCCCGTGGAGTTTCTCAGTCACATTGGTTGGGGCGGCATAAAAGTGAGTATTTTGGATCCTCGATGGAACAGGGGAGATGTCTTAGCAATTACCACAGCATGTCGGTTATCTGAAAAACGGAGTACTCTTTAGGCACAACCACTTCCCCGCAAACCTCATCGTAACAACAAGTTTCTTGTTACTGTTAAATAAATAGGGCTTTCTGCAGCAAGCCTGTACTCGTATAACACTCATCCAATCAGAATACAGCGCCTTATCATCCAATGATATGAGCCGAGAAGGAAAAGAAATTTGCATAGGAGAGATATTCCACAAACAACTGTAGTAGAAGTGTTTACTTTAATTCCCTTGTTTTAGGAAAGCTATTCAACTATTGCAAGATATGCTTTTGGAAAAATTGTTTCATTTTAATGCTCTCCAAATGTTAAATGATTTATTTTCAATATTTAGATATATTTAAAATTCCGAAATAATTTTTAATTTACCATAGCGCCATAAAAGTGCTACTTATCAGTCTACTTATTTGGTTTTTAAAGATTAAAAAAATACAGTCTTTACATGGGCCTGTTCCAAGTAAGGTAGCATTCCAACAAAAGTATACTTAAGTGTCTTAGTTAATGAAAATATTAATTTCACACTTACGCCAAAAAGGTGTTAAGATAGTCTCGTCAATTACACTTTTTACAGTAAGGTAAAATGTGGATAACACCTACTTCAAAATATCTGAAATCAATATTATTTTGTCGAGAGTATACTTTCTTTCGAATGCTACTTTCGTTCGACCTCTCTTCTAGTCGAGCCTGTGTTTACCAAAACCGAAATAACACTTTGACTGTGCTCTGTCCGGTTGGCTGCCTGTTTGTATTCAATACACATGTAGAGTTAACTATACTCAGGAGTCAATGTCATTTATCCCAAACAACGTCACACTAATGGCTTCTTCTTCTTCAGGCACTCGTAGGGCTGGAGTCGAACGAGTTCAAGGGCCTGGACAACGACATTGTGGGCTCGGCGAAGCGCTGGAAAAAGTTTGTCGAGAGTGAGACGCCCGAGAAGGAGAAGTTCCCGCAAGAATGGAAGAATAAATCGGCAATCCAAAGGCTCTGTATGATGCGAGCTCTCCGACCGGACCGAATGACCTACGCCATGAAGTGAG
Source organism: Invenusta paracnida (assembly GCA_036023295.1). Lineage (NCBI taxonomy): Eukaryota > Metazoa > Platyhelminthes > Proseriata > Coelogynoporidae > Invenusta > Invenusta paracnida. Next base: position 4,988 of record JAYRBW010018540.1, on the reverse strand, counting down.
TTTGTCCGCACTCGATCCTTCCTCGGTATGGGGGGGGGACAAGAGGGGTGCCCAAATAAGTCGTTGCTTTCCCTATTGACCTTGAATTTGTTTATAGCAACGAAGTTATAGAGAAAGTAGGCATATCCTATTTACGCATATTTAGTGTAACTTATTACGTCATATTTGGGATAAGTGTGAGAGAGTCGGCGTAATCGACGCTCAGTGGCTGGATATTGCCTAGATAGCCAATCAAAATCGCCCATGACACAGACTTTGATATACGTTTAGTAAAGAATCAAATTCTATTGCTGCTTTTTTCGTTAGGGTTAGGCCGGAGGGGTAGGATGAAATTAGTATAACGCGCATTAGAGAATCAGGTTAGACAGTATTATGCGATTTGAATTAAATAATTGTAACCCCTAAAAAAGATAAAACTGAATTTGGGGGCAAAAAACATACTGAGAGACATACATATTGAGTTTTATCATACTACTGATATATAGAAAGTAGTATAATTAATTAAACAAAGTTTAAACATAAAATCCTAAAATTTATGAAATATTTTAATAAACAATATTGACGTACGTATGGGCATTTTATATTCTAATAATTGAAAAAAATACGTATATTTTAAAATATATCAATGTAATTGTTTTGCTATTAGTTAATTTAATTAACTGGTTTTTGACCCAAATAAAATTAGTTACGCCGTGTTTTCAGATAGAAATAAATCTTTTAAGAAATTGCGATTCCTTTTTAAGATTAGCAGCTAAGTGTTTTTTTTGTGATCCACAAATTATCATTCCTGTACCACATTAAAACATAAATCAGCAGCATTGCACAATTTTGTTATTTTTTATCTCTTCATTATGGCCAAAACACATTCTACGATGACATAAACTATTCATACGTATATTATATGGTTGATCGACTCAAACAATTTTCATGCAAAATGCAATATATAATTATAAGTGTGTCAATTTTGCCTCTAGTTGTATACTAGGCCTTATAAATAAATGTTTTTATTATTACAATCGATAATTTAACACCTTGGCCAGAAATAATGCTTAATTATTATTTTCGAATGTGTTTTATGTTACACAAGTTACAGTAATGAATAGATATCCATTATTTCTTATTTTCTTTTTTGCTAAAATATCTCAAAATGAATTTCAAATTCAATATTTCAAAAGACGTCTTTAGTCTCGAATGTATGGCTCTAGGATGCTCGATAGTCAATGGCTGAACTTGAGGTACATACAATGAAATGATTTCAAAATCTAATTGGATTTTGCTAAAATTTCGGATATAAATCAATAACTAAAGTGTGCAGAACGATTTAATTTAATTGCCACTAAAGTTTGTAAAATAGTCAATGAGAGTAAAGAATTGAGATAGCAGCATATTATCGTAAAGTGTAGAAATTATCTATAATGGATCGATAAACGCAAACATGCTCCTTCACAACCCTGTCAGGGACTTCATTGCGGAGAATCTTGGCAACAAGTACGTGGAGGGCAGGCAGGTCGAGTTCGCCAAATCCTACGAAGAGTCTGGACCAGCCACTCCGATCTTCTTCATCCTGTCGCCGGGTGTGGACCCGCTCAAGGACGCCGAGGGCGTGGGCAAGAAGTTGGGCTTCACACTGGCCAATAGAAACTTCCACAACATCTCACTGGGCCAGGGACAGGAGGTCGGTTTTCATTGGTCGGTTGTTATTAATCAGTTGTAAAAATAAAATGTTGAAAAATACTACTTTTTGTTTATAATTTGTATCTTTAGTTTTAAATGTAAAAGATCTATTTTATTTCTATTCTCTATATTGTTGTTCTTTGTTGGTTTTTGGATTTTTATTATTTCTTATTTCCAATGGTTTTGATTTAAACAAGAAATGCTACATAAAGTTATAATAAAAACAATTAAAATCGTTTTGAAAGTGCTTTGGACATTGGATACTTCATCAATGTAAAGTTTGTAGCTGTACGAAAAATCCTGACCCAAGCGGGATTCGAACCCAGGACCTCTGATTTGCTAGCTGGGCATCCTGGGCCACCTAACCTTCTTCTTTTATTTCCACCGCACAGATCGTAGCAGAGAACGCGCTAGAGCTGGCAGCCGAAAAGGGTCACTGGGTCGTCCTACAAAACATCCATCTTGTAGCCAAATGGCTCGCCACTCTGGAAAAGATTCTGGAACATCAGACGGAATCCAGTCACCCGGATCTGCGCGTCTTCGTGTCTGCTGAACCGGCAGGTGATCCTGCGGCTCATATCATTCCCCAGGGGATCCTTGAGTCGTCGATCAAGATCACAAATGAACCGCCAACTGGCATGTTCGCCAATCTCCACAAGGCCTTTGCCAACTTTGATCAGGTGGGCTTAGTCCTAGATCGTTATTCGGTAATGTAGAGGTGGTTTAAGTGCAAAATATGATTATTTGTATTCGAAATTATAAATAGTTTTTGGATATAATTTTTTTAATAAATTTGAACATTTTTGAGCAGAATATTAAACGCGTTAATTATGTTAACGCAAATATGCTCATGAAATTGAGTTAAATATTTTAAATCTCTCCACTCACAATTTCGCAATATTATAATGGTAATTTAGAAATAAATAGAATGTTTATATTAATATTTTATAATCGTTTACTACTTACAAAAGACAAAAGTAGTGAGCTTATTGAGGGATATTTTTTAAAGAACTAGGAGACAAGAAGAAGAGTTTTACGACGATTTGTTTTTCTCTCATTCCGAAACCTTCAGGAAGTTCTGGAGAGGTGCTCCAAGCAGGTGGAATTTCAGGCGATCCTCTTCGCCCTCTGCTACTTCCACGCAGTCGTGTCCGAACGGCGCAAGTTCGGCGCCATCGGCTGGAACAGATCCTACCCCTTCAATGTGGGCGATCTGACGATCAGCGTCGATGTCCTCTATAACTATCTGGAGGCCAACGCCAAGGTGCCCTTTGAGGACTTGCGCTATCTCTTCGGTCAGATCATGTATGGTGGACACATCACGGATGACTGGGACAGGAGACTGTGTCGCTCCTTCCTTGAGGAATATATGCACCCTGAACTGGTGAGTTGGGGGGCGAAACCCGCAAATATCTGGCTTAAATGCAGTTAGCGTAGATGCCAGACAAACCTGTGAAATGTATTTTGATGTATCATTGATTACATATGACTATGCTTAAATCTATCTGAGTGTAGTTTGAATCTAATTCTATGCTTAAAACTGTAATATTATCGATTTACAGACGGAAGGAGATCTTTTCTTCGCTCCGGGTTTCCGTGTTCCACCCACGACGGACTATCGTGGCTACGTGGCCTACATTGACGAGATGCTCCCGGCTGAGACACCAGCCCTCTATGGACTGCACCCCAACGCCGAGATCGAGTTCCTCACTAGGACTGCCAACGATCTCTTCAGAACGGTCTTCGAGATGCAGCCGAGAGACACCGGCGCCGGGTCGGGAGGGGGCGCCTCCAAGGATGAAAGGGTGAGTTTCCAAGGGCAGCAAGTTCGCGATAAACAGAAAGCTTCAAGAATCAGCAAGTTGCGATAAGCAGACAGTTTCAAGAAGCAACAAGTTGCGATAAGCAGACAGTTTCAAGAAGCAACAAGTTGCGATAAGCAGACAGTTTCAAGAAGCAGAAAGTTGCGATAAGAAGACAGTTTCAAGAAGCAACAAGTTGCGGTAAGAAGACAGTTTCAAGAAGCAACAAGTTGCGATAAGAAGACAGTTTCAAGAAGCAACAAGTTGTGATAAGCAGAAAGTTTCAAGAAGCAGAAAGTTTCAAGAAGCAGACAGTTTCAAGAAGCAGAAAGTTTCAAGAAGCAGAAAGGTTCAAGAAGCAGAAAGTTTCAAGAAGCAGACAGTTTCAAGAAGCAACAAGTTGCGATAAACAGACAGTTTCAAGAAGCAACAAGTTGCGATAAGCAGACAGTTTCAAGAAGCAACAAGTTGCGATAAGTAGACAGTTTCAAGAAGCAACAAGTTGCGATAAGCAGACAGTTTCAAGAAGCAGCATGTTGCGATAAGCAGACAGTTTCAAAACGCAACAAGTTGCGATAAGTAGAAAGTTTCAATAAGCAACAAGTTGCAATAAGTAGAAAGTTGCGATAAGCAGCTTGTAACAAACACCTCCCCTCCCAGTACCCCAATAAGATGTCAGCCCCTTTCTCCCTGTTCTCTATTCCTACCTCGACAGATCAAAAGCATTCTAGACGAGCTGGCGGAGAAGATGCCGGATATGTTTAACATGCCGGAGCTTTTGGGGAAAGTACCGCCGGACGAGCGAACACCATTTGTTGTAGTGGCCATCCAGGAGTGCGAACGCATGAATATGCTCCTCTCAGAAATGAAACGGACACTTAAGGAGCTGGAGTTGGGACTTAAGGTGAGTTGAAGAGCTGAACGCAGTCATCTGGGAGGCTGTGTTCCACCTCCTCCAGCCTGAAAGCGGAAATTTGGATTTAAAAATAATCGTAACTACAACTTAACTTCTAAATAATGATATCGTGACTTCAGAATAATTATATTTGCAACATTACTTACAAACGAGTAGAAACCTAATTGCAAACACGTTCTCTCCACACCCCAATGATCCAGGGAGAACTGACGATCACAGCAGAGATGGAAGCCCTGGGTCAGTCCATGTTCTTGGACCAAGTACCTCTCAGTTGGAATAAGAAGGCCTATCCCAGCCTCTTCCCGCTGGGACTTTGGTACGGGGATCTTCAACTCCGTGTCAGAGAACTGGAGACTTGGGTGTCAGACTTCCAACTCCCAGGAACTGTGTGGCTTGCGGGATTCTTTAATCCCCAGTCCTTCCTCACGGCGATCATGCAGCAGATGGCCAGGAAAAATGAATGGCCTCTTGATCGAATGTGTCTCCAGGTCAGTTCTAGTTGTGTTACTTATTCTTCCTCTCCTCCACTCTCCTCTCCTCTCCTCCCCTCTTCTCTTCTCCTCTCCTCTCCTCTCCTCCCCTCTTCTCTCTCCTCT
>JAYRBW010018529.1:0-12819 GCA_036023295.1 Invenusta paracnida | reverse complement strand
TTCTCCTGGTAATTACATGATTTTCTCCTAACATAACGAAAAATAAATCACTGGGTATTAAACAATAATCCACTGTTGTCTCATATAGTGGTCAGAGAAGCGGCAGTGAATCGCGAGATATGTGACATAATATGTGTTCTTGTGACTGTTACGGGGATGTAACAGTGGTCACAATATGAGTTATTAGAATGGTGACATCGGGGTAAGTTTATATGATGAGTTCCGTGTTACTCTAGTCTTACCTTGAGTGTGGAAGTAATGTATAACAAATGATTGGTTAAAATGTACTGTGTGAATGATTACATTCATGGGTCATTGTTGTTTCAATTGGGAATTTTATAAGTGGAACATACTTCTATATTTATTAATCTAAATAGAAATATAATATAATATGAACACTATTACATAATACTATTTTTTAATAATGATAATAATATTAATAATATTAGTACAAGTGTATAATATAGTGCTAAATATAATAATAATATAACTAATAGTACAAATAACAATCATTATTTACTCTTCGACTCACTGAAATTGTTGCATACTATTCTTAAATGTTAACCTAGAATGCCTTTTGATAGAATAAATGTTTGCATCCTGTTAACATCTTTAAAGCTCCAATTACAAAAATGCTTACTCTATTGCTTAACAAATTTACACTTTGTTATAGTTAGAAATCTAAGCAATCATCCCCCTAGTGTAAATTGGAACGCAATCATCAAATCAGCGTAATGCGATTATCGATTTGTTTGTGAATAAAATTGTGCCATCACTAAATGCATACAGTGAGAGTATATCTATCAACATTTGCATATGTTCAATGCTCTACAACATATATTTAAATTATATTGAAGTGTGTAATTGATTAATTTATACCTAAAGCCCAAAGTTTAAATTAAATTATTTTTCAAAATATATTAACTAAGTGATTTTTTTATAATTTCAATATATTTTTGTACTATTGTGTCAGTCAATAAAATTCGTTTTTCAATCATTCTCAGCTTTAAGAAATGTATCTATTTAAAAATTTAGTTTAAAGTGAAAAATTAATATATTCAATAGCAATATGGTCCTAATATATATAAAAAAATAATAATGAAGCAAGTTAGTTTATATAGTGGTGATGAGTATTTAGCTAAGTTATGAGATATAAAAAAAACTTAATTCATAAATAGTTGAGTTATTATACATTTTCCCAAATTATTACAATATTATAATAAATTAAACAAACATATTTTATTAATAAATTAATATAGATTTGTGAAGATTTTGTCTTGCGCGAATATTTTTCAAAATTCAAAAATATGTGTACTATAAAATATTTAAAAAAATCATAATATCGCTTTTTGTTTGTTTTTTCGTTCACAAGTTTTGATGTTGTTTATCTCTGACACAAACTGTGACACATTCTACGTTTTATCAAATTTAGACAATGTTTTCTGTCACCTTTGACGGAAAATGCGCCATACTATAAAACTCATGCCTGAAACCTGGCTTACCAAAGTGTTTCTTAAAAAGTATTGTCAAGTCCGAAATACTACCTTTGGGATCTATATATTTATATGTCTATGTGTGTGTGTTTGCTTACTGCTACACTGTATATTACATTAGAAAATTTTGAATTGAGAACTTAAAATTTCTGTTAAAATAATGTCAATTCTAATCAAGTTGATCTCTTTTATCGCTATTATCCAAACATATTTGTGACATTTAAATGTGTAATATGATACAAAAAACATTGTAATTTTATTTGAATCTTTGCCAGTAGACTGGTTTCGTCTTTTTAAATTTTTAGTCGATTAGACAAAATATTCGGTTATTAGATTTTCTTATTTATTTTCAAGTTAGTGCTAACGCTTCATTCAGATGGCCAAATATCAGGGCAGGCAACTCTTATGAATTTTGCTAATCTCAAGCTCAGTTGTCATTGCGTTGCGTTGCGTTGCGTTGCGTTGCGTTGGAAGGTACAGGCATGGAATAGCGCCACCCCTTGGCACGGATAGGTCGCTGTTCGGGTCACCAAACTGAAGAGTGCACTGATGATATGATGCCTGGCACTTCAGGAGCCAGTGTTCTAATGTTTCTGGGGCAGATGAGCTTCGTGTACAGATTGGATCAGAACCTCTGGTTCTATGTAGAGAAGCATTGAGAGGATTCAGTCGAATAGGACATTTAGTGAATGCTCAAACATCATGTCAATAACAGCTCATATATACGCTGAATTATAAACAGATGAGTATAATTTAATTTAAAAATATATAACGGATCAATTTAATATTATGATTCTACCATCTGTTAATTTAAATCATTTTCTCGGAATTTCAGCTTGAATGGATATTTAGCTGCATTTTATAAAATATGTTTATGTATAGCAAGATTTTCTTTATTTTAATATCTTCAAAACAACAACAAAACAAAAATATATAGCTGTTTTCGCTTTGTAGTATAGTGTGTACAATTCAGAAAACAACTTGAAATTCTCAAATATATATTCCCTTTGAAATGTATATTCTACTATGGCGCGAACTCACATTTTATTCTATTAATAAACAAGTGTGCAGCGAAATAAAACGGTATGATTTAGATTTTAAAATTTTATATTAATATGCATATTAATTATGTTTGAAATATATGCTTTATTTTGACTTTACAATTCATTTATGACTAAAAACTATAGGGCAGAGGTAGCATAACGACGAAAATAAGGAACTGATAGTAGTATATCTAAATTCCTCGGGGTGTATCTGGGGAAGCAAATGATTGTATTCGCCTGGTAACAGTCAATATTTATGAAGTAAATAAAGCATTCCACATTACACATCAATATAGTCACACAGAGCATATACGCCCTATTTTCGCAATCCACTATTTTGCAATATTAAACCTTCTAGTGGATGTGTTTTGGAGGAAATTCTATATGTAACCAAATATTAACTATACATATTTTATCATATTTGCAAGATCCAAGGAATAAATATGCGCTTGCATAAATCTCGTTTTTATATTGTATTAACAATGATCTAAATTTACTTAAAATACTCAAAATATTTGTACAGCTTAATGAACGCCTATAAAAGTTTTAGCTGTTTATTTAATCGATATTTAATATTAAATATGAGTCTACTGTTATGCAATATATCAAAATTATTTAGTACCTACTTCAAATCACATATATTATAAATATTTCGTCTCATTATCGAATTGTTATATTATTAGTATAGTTACATTATATATTACATTATTATATGTATAGTTGTATGGGTTATCATCAAATATATTACCTATATTATTGATTATCGATTAATATTGATAACACTGATCGCGCATTTAAAACATTTTTGTTATAGCCACTGAATTAAAATATGTGACCCTTTCTCTAATATTTAGGATTGTTTCAACAATTGTGCGCCCCAACGATATATATGTGTCTTGTGCGCCCCAACGATATATATGTGTGTGTCTTGTGCGCCCCAACGATATATATGTGTGTGTCTTGTGCGCCCCAACGATATATATGTGTCTTGTGCGCCCCAACGATATATATGTGTCTTGTGCGCCCCAACGAATATGCGTGAGCCATGGTTAATATTGATTTTTGACGTGCGTAAAGTTGAGAATTTTCATGATTGATTTTCGATGCGCCGAGTTAATTTCTGCAATGGTATATGTGTTATTTTTTAACTTTTCTAGCTACTTAGGAATTGCAAAACAGGACTGTAAGCTGACTATGCGCAATATACGTGCATACAAGAGGAAACAGTTTAGTAATACTAACTTTGCCATCTGATCTGGTGTAGAGAATAGTACTGGGAAATTAAGCTACTAACGATTGAATCCATAAATTTCTGATGTCCTCCGTATAATTGCATTGTCCCTTTTTTGCTCCAATTTCCGCTTAAATGGCTTTTACTTCCGTCTCACAGGCTGACCTAAAATAGTGTACAATTTACATTTTTACAATATATAGAGGCCCGTAGCTACTGTCGGACTTCCGAAATGTTTCTAGCCTGCGGAGAGAACAAATAAATTGAACCATTATTGGATGACATGGCATCAGAGGAGGTTTCCGTTAATGATTTGTGGACCTCGATTAATTATTTATTATCATCGTTCTTCTGCTTCTTTTTATATCTGCTTCATTGTCAGCCTCTCCATGATAAATAAATGATTAAATGCAGAAGTTTCTTATATTAATCAATACATACATTTTGTATTCTAATTTCACTGTCAACTGCATATAACAAACTTCCTCCAGATCAATGTACAACATGGAAAATAGTTAATAATCTAGAATGTGAAAGTGTTTACTTCTATTTTACTGGAAATAAACGAATTAGTAGAACACTTTAGTGTAAAAATATTACTTTTTATTCGTTTGTTTTCATGACACAAAACTATATATAAGAAAAATAATTTTACAAAGAAGACAATCATTAAACATTTTCTTTATTTATCGGTAAATTTCAGTTCATACTACTAACACCTTAGCATCTTCATTTTAAAATAGCGTTACCAAAGAGAGAATCAACTACATAATGTTTCAAAGCAGCTGGAGCGGATTTGTATCAATCATTATCTTCGCTCTTCTCTCCGTGTTCTTCGCATCTAATTGGCAAATTTGCGAGTCCAAAGTTCATGACTGGAGGCAGGGAGATACTATTGAAAGATTTGTTGAAGAAATGTTCCGTACCTACCGGAAGATCAACCGGCCACACGAAGACAACAATAAGACATCAATGGTTACTACCGTTCATGTTCAAATCGTCATTGAGAACTTCGGCGATGTCAGCGTTCAAGAGATGTCCTATTCAGTTCATCTCTTTGTTCAACAATTCTGGTACGATCCTCGCCTCAAATTCACCAATTATCCCGGTGGTAACATCCTCTTGAATACGCGTCGAGATGAACTTTGGCTCCCTGATCTATACTTTCCCAAAGCTGTGGATAAGGCGGACTTCACAATGTACTCGCCTAGCTTCTCCATTTGGCTTCAACCCGATGGCAAAATTGTGTACACGCAACTGCTGGCTGTCAAACTCTCCTGTATGATGTACCTCTACACCTTCCCGCTTGATGAACAGAAGTGCCCCCTAGAAATCAGCACTTTCGCCTACGAGGACACCGAAATGCAGCTCAGCTGGCTTTACCCCGGAAATGCGAGCGCCAGTGTCACGACTGTTAATCTCACCCTTAATGAGTTTAAGCTCATGCAGACAACAATCGAATCCTTCTCTATGCCATTCAAGAGCTTAGGCCACAATATATCCTTCTCGCATCTCAAGATCAACATGATCTTCTCGCGGAAGTTCGGCTTTTACATGATCTACACCTACCTTCCCTCGATGCTTATTATGACAATGTGCTGGCTCTCCTTCTTTGTCGACTTCAAGGTCGCGCCTGCGCGAATCAGCGTCAGCCTGCTCTCCGTGCTCTCGCTCATCACACAGTGCTCGGCAACCATACAGAATCTACCCCGTATCTCCTACATCAAGTCGATGGATGTGTGGACATTTAGTTGTTTGGCTTTTGTGGTTGCTTCGTTGATCGAGTTTGCGATGGTAAACTCCCTGTGTCGCGAAGAAACGCCCTTATCGCCTGCCGACAGACGGAGCGCGGAGAAGCGGGAGTCCATCATGGGCGGTGACGGACTGGAAAAACTGCCCAAGAAGCGCTTCTCTCTGAAGGTTGAGACTGGATACACAATTGATAAGGTCTTCCGAATCGTCTTTCCCCTTGCTTTTGTTGGGTTCAATGTGTTCTACTGGACCCACTACACGAGTTCCAGTCTTGAGCCCCACATTAATCCCGAGTAAGCTAAGCATGAAGGCGTCTGGCGATCAAAGACAGCGGGAATTACATTCGCGTCTAGATTGGTATTTTCTTGAATCACGCACCCCCTTCTTTAAATCTTGGTAGTATATAAGTAAAAATAGAAATCTTTTGTTTATATTATTAGATAGGAAAATGTTTTCTTCGTAGAATAAAATTCCTTCTATAACTAGATTATTTGTTCTCTTAAGAATGAATTTGTGTACCGCAGAATATCCTGAAAATGTTACTGTTATAATGGGAATAATTTATGGAGTAAATATTCTTGAGTGACGTAGACTGTTTGATTGCACATTTATATTCAATCGGACCCTTATCAAGGCAATTAATTTATAATGCAAAAATGTTGGCTTACTTTGCTATCGATTTAGAATTCAATAAATTAAAGGTTTCCTCTTGACCAAAATGTAATGAATTTTTGTATCTATTCGTTATATTAATTTATTATGCTGTGAAGTCAAATATTGCCAGTCTAAGTAACCATTGTATATCCACGATATCCGCGATATCTGTGATTACAGTAATATTGATACCGAAAAGTTTTTTTTTAGAAAGTTCAAAGCCCAATTTTGAATGGAAAATATGACAGTAGTAGTGACTTTATTTTGATTTAATATTAATTCGGCTTTAAAAATCATAGAATATAAAATAGAATGCAGTATATGTAAATTGAAATATTTGAATACGACACAAAAAGACAAAAACTCTGTAAAATAGCATTGAAAAAGTATGGCAGTTATATACTGTTGATGCAAATTGCACATTATGATATTTTTAAAATTTGCCGTACGCAGTTTAATTTAAAATTATCTTTGTAAGTTTCAAGAAATCTAATTATTTTATATTAAAACTTTTCACTGCCAAATAATTTGATTTTTTGCTCTACAATTTAAAACCCGAAGTTAAATATACTTTTTGAAAAAATGTCCAAATAACCAGTTAATATGTTATCAATAAATATGATCCCAAGATTAATTGGATCCTGTCACTAGATTACCTATCCTATTATATATAACAAGATTTAACATCGATTCATTCATGTTTTAGCGATAACATGCTTTGAAACAATTATTAAACTGTTGAAGAGATAATTTTCCAAAAATAACTATCAGATTATATTAGATTTATAGAATCAACGGTAAACATATATATATAAACTTAAAAGTCAAAGCGGAACTACACTTTCCGAGAAAATAAAGTTCTTGTTTTATGTTGACAAGTAGGTAATATGATGAAACTCGTATTTACATATTACGAAGATTGTTTTATTTCAATATTCACTCAATCTTATATCATAAATCTTGCAAAAACAGTGTTTCACTGACAGCACCGGAATTGGATTGAAGAAATCAATCCAACTGAAGGTCTACCTACCTAAGTTAAACACTGAATAATGGCCCGTAGGTTTGTACCAAATAAAATTTAAACTAAACTGATTCTGTTCACTTGGAATTCTCGCTTAATTTCGACTTGATTATATTCTCTTTGTAAACCCAATTAGATCAGATTAGATTAAATTAAATTAGGTGCCCAACTCCAAGATTTGATTCTCAACTTTAATTTAGATTAATAGTAGAATTAACTTTTAATTTTTTTAATTGAAAAAGCTGTGAAAGAAGAGTAATGCCAGCACTATATTTCATAATCGTAAGTGAAAAGTAACTTAAAAAATATTGTTGTTTAAGGGGTGATCGATAGCGATATATATATAAATTCATTCTAAACCAATCACATGCTAGTTTATTTGTAGCATTGTGTCCACACAGGTTTGAATAGATTCAATTAATTGTATTGTTGTGCATACAAATTGAAGTTAATTTGATACTATTTGCTGAATCTAATCAACTGATCTAATTCAATGACTTCATTTGATTCCATTCCCTTAATTTGATTTCATTTGGTGCAAACTTGTTTAATAAGTTCGGATATTTTACGTTGCATACATTCGGTGTAAATAAGCCCATAACAAAGGGAGAGGTCCTTTATAATTCAACTATTCTCATTGAAACAATTACAGTAAATATGGCAAACACTTGGATATGCATTGTGATTAGCTTTTTTGCTTAATGTTGGTCTTTACTTTGACAGATCTATTTGTACTTCTAATTATTCGCCTAGAATCCAACTGATTTTCACGTCAATTGCAAGCTTTCATTTATATCACCATGAATCTCGTGAACACTGTAAGAGATTTACTACCCCCTATTACATATTATGCATACATGTTGGGGAGTTTTTGTCATGACCATTTATTAACCGACTATAGTTACAATTCTTTCGAGTATCTTATATTGATCTAAAAAAATGCATGTTCTATATAATATATAATTATAGCGCAAAAAATTGTTGCTCGCTTTATCCAACTATACCAAAATGGATTTAAATGTAAACATTTGCATGAAAAATTGTTCTTATTATAATAAAATATACTTACATGATAATATGACATTAATAGATGTATGTAACACAATGTTAGACAATGTAGCAATAACAATTGAAGATATTATATTTGTGATTAAATATAACCTGCACTTTCTAGATCTATAAATATATAATGCAATTTACTTATATTTCATTATTAATTAACACTCCAAGATAAGGAATTCTGGAATATATACAAGAGAAATATGTTTGACGTTAAAAAGAAAGAAAGAAAAACTGTAAATCAGAAAATAAATAAATCCCCAGAGTAAAAATGATATATGTATTGGATATCGGTTAGTTTCTATCTAACCATTATCAATCATAAAATAAAGTGAGTCTAAAAGACATATACAGATATACTTTTATACATGGATTATAAATGCTAGATAAATTGGAAAGTGAATACATTTAACTTTACGAGTTATTAAACTCATGAAGTAGATACAAATAGTGTTAAATAATAGAATAGGAGAATAAATTCTATTGCTAAATACAAAACACATCATATAAAATACATAATTAAAACCAATAATAAATCAAAAGATTATATCCGACATAATTACACTATACAATAATATTACTATGAAATTCATAGTGCAGTCACAAAAATCATGAAATATGTACGAATCGAAACTATGAAGAGCCCAAAAGAATGGTTAGGAAAGAGAAAAAGATGTGGGCTTGAGGGCATTTAATACGGATTTACACCTCGAATAATGAACGTTTTTAATCGCCAATGTTTAGATTAAGGGTAATATAATTTAATTTAATAATCGCTGCTTCAATTATAAACGAGATGAGAAGAAGAGAAATCGATTATGTTGTCTGAAGAAATGCGGTGATTAAAATGAGCATTATTAACATTAATAATTTTAAAATGTTCTTTTTAGAGAGGAAAAATCCCGACTCGTTTCCCATTTACCTATTTATAATTATATAGAGAGAAAACAGGGAGAGAGATTACAGGGAATCCGATAATCACACATTGTTGTTGTTGGATAGAAAATTTGGCACAAGAAAAGCTTTTTGAAGAATGCATTTGAGATAAGCAAGGATAGAAATATGATCGAAATAAACAAGATTTTAATAAACATAATATATATTGTATTTATTGCTATAGTAATACATAAACTTCAATAACTGGTTTAGAAGGTGAAACTACATCTAGCAATTAAGACAAACGTATAATTTAAATGATTTAATTTAATTTAGTTTAATTTAACAATTTGCAAAAGTCATTCATTTGGGAATGAGTTCACACAATTCACCTCCTCCACCCTTCCTTCCGCAGCATCCAATTTGAGAGTTAATTCACACATGGTCTCCATTCTTTAGATAAATATAAAATAAATAAATATATACATATATTTCCAAATATTTACCATAAAATTATGCGTTGTTTTTTAAACGAAAACTTCTTGAGAATTAATTAGTTAATAATTTATCACAAAAAAATATAATTATTGTTTTATAATTAGATTAACAATTATGTTGGTGTATTTTATAAAAATAAAATATTAGTTCGCATTCTACTTATAAGTAGTATTCCATATTTGAGTATAATATTATTTTAATGTTAAAATAGTGCTAAAAATTAATGTTCTGAAAAAGTAAATAAAATATTCATGATAATACTTGCAATAACAATGTACAATTGCCCTCCATATGTACCCGTTGAATTTAAAATCATTAATTTACCTTAAAAGCTTATAATTAAGGGGAAAATGGAACAAATAACGTCGCCTGACATACACCACTTTAACGGTTGTCGGGTACTTTTCAAAAATTAATTAAACGAGAACAAGGGGTTTTAAATAATAATAATAATTTAATAACAATTTATTTAACGAAAATTTCATAGAAAATATCATAGTCGGAAGTACAAGGTGAAACATCTCAATACTGTCTATATAGAACAAAAAAGATTTCAAAATACATTTATGATAAATTTAATTAATGTTCTAATATTAGAGAGTTAGTACAGATACTCAGGTATTGTAAATACACAAGACTTAATATTAATAAATGGTATAAAGTGCATTTAGTATTGTACAATCAATATATAGTCAAGTTATAGGCTTACCACTAACACGATTAATGACAATTTGCACACATTACACAAAATAGTTAATTACAATATTATTAAAAAGTCTATGCAACTATGCTTGTTACACAATAATATGCATGTCAATATAGTAAAAGTCAGGAAAGGAAAGCCTGATAGGTCATATAACAAAAAGTTATAGTATAATGAAATTTGAGATGGATTGTCAACAACTCCATTTCCAAGACGACCGTTTAACATTGGATGCGAATAAAAACAATCAATTATTGTGCTACTCGAGAGCTCCTGTTTGTCAGGTTCTTGCCATTTCTGAACTCGATGATCCATCTATAAGATGCATTCTTGGGAGACAATTGTAACTCATCAAAAATAAATGTAACCAATAAGATGTGAATTTTGTTATCTCTCGATGAAAGAGTCTATATTTATAGTTGTAACTGTCGCGGTTATTGTAACCAAATCCTTAAATTATCAAATATTAAAGTTATGACCTTATAATATCTTTGAAACAAATAGATTTCATTCTAAACAGATAACTAAAGGCTAACAAGCAAGTAAAAGATAGATATCTAATAAGTGACCCCCCCCCCCCTCTATAATTTTTAAACTTTCTGGCAGAATAGAGTTTTGAGACTTGGTATATAGGTAAAATAGTATGTTTTGTAACACATTCCATTAGAAATATAGAAAAATATATTTATTTATTTATAGAATTAAATTTTTAAAAAATGTTGAAACATTTAAAAAATATTTTTCATCACTGCATTTTTTTCAAATAGCAATATATCACAAATATCACAGTATATTACCAATGTAATAATTTACTTTTATTAAGTATCCAAAAAATAAAACAATTTCATTGATTTTAAAAATTTGAAGAATTTTTTATTTACATAAACGTGATTTTTTACCAAGGTCACGTGACCATCCTGTAGAAACTTCATTTTAAGAAAAAGTCACGAAAGCTTACTATGCTCAAATTGTTTAATAAAAATGCTAACGAAAATAGTATCGGGTCGAGAATTCGCCCCATTCACCCCACCCCAGTTTGTAGGGGGTTAAATATTATAAATAGCAGTCTAAACATTTGCAAGTAATAGTGGTATCTCACCAACGAATGTTACGATTAGTTTTCTCACATTCAAAAATATGCAATAAATATATTGAATAATAGATGAGCGGTGCAACATTGAATTACTTTCTTTCAACACATTTGAAGAAATATTTAATTAAACAAGAATGCTACTAACTATTCGGCCATTGACCCACCTGCTAGAAGTACGTGAGACTGTTTGCATGGTAAGGTCGTTGATTCGATGCTATGTTCAGCTGTCTAGTACTTTCTCGGGTTTTTTTATTAATGATGCCGTAGTATGGGGGTCTTCCAATGGCTTCGTATCGTTCTCTATCGTAGAGTGGGAAGTTGAAGAGGATGAGGACAGTGTTCACGGGCGCGGTGTGTCTGAGGCAATGTGTGCAGTTTGGGTCAGTTTCTTTCCCTATGCTGTGGAGGAACGCTCTAGATGAGGTAAGTCTCGCGACTCTGACTTGGTGGATTGCAATTTTCTTCATGACTGAAGTTGTTGATGAACTCTTTCTTGGCAGAGCTGGAGTCACAGTGTTTACGGCGCCAGGTGCTGCCATCTGTTCTTGATGTCGCGGGCAGCAAGCTTCTCAGTGACTTCTAGGTCAATGCAAGCTGCAGATTGGTCCATTCTGGCTGCTTCATCGTCTTCATTTTCTTCGATACCGCAGTAAGAGCTGGGACCTAAAATATCTCGATCGTGTAAGGCTGTGTGTTTGTACGTATAACTAGAAACATTAGTTATTGTCATTGTGAATAGTGACTTGTATTTAACATAATTTAGCTAAGCTGGAGTATCGACCAGTAGATGAAAACAATATAGAACATTACAACAAGGGAATGTTTCCAATCGCCGCATACCAGACGCGTTTTGCTCTTTGTAAAGCTCATCAGCGAATAGCAGAGTGGTGCTTACAAAGTCTACAGGACTAGCACTTAGTAACACACACCTCGTCAATTGTCCTGCTAACTTAGTGCAACGACAGCATGAACAGAGTAGGGGTCATTACATTATGAAGGCATGAGACTTGACAGAATTAACAACTTTTACATAATATTTTGTTTAAATACCAACATGTCTTATCTTTGTTTTGATAAATGTGTAATCCATGGATTAGTTAATATCCTTATTCATCATCATTGAGATTTACGTAGCTGTGATTAATGTCAAACTATTTAAATATGTGTTGAGATTAGATATTTCTGTTTGTAATATTATTGGTAAATAAAGCATTGTTAATTAGATATGTTTAACTTTTCATCTAGCACATGTTTTTTTTAATTACTTAATGTTGAAGTAGTAGGGAAGGTGTGTTACGACTTCACCCCCCCCCCTGGCAACAAGACACTATGGCAACAATAATGTTGCGCCAAATTCAAATTTAAAAGTGCGCGGGATTGTGTGGCGCCAAAT
>JAYRBW010018518.1:0-12820 GCA_036023295.1 Invenusta paracnida | reverse complement strand
CTTCGCTCTCTCGTGTTAATAGATATCCTCGTATAGAAAAGTGAGACTTTTCTAATTTCTGGAAAATAATCATTTTAAATGACCCAATATCTTAAATATTATTTAAACATTTCGTATTGAGCTTGTTTTATGATTCTCATTATTGCGAGACTGTCTTTTTTTATATATATATTTTGCATATAAATAAATTGATTTACAAAAACAACTTTTATTTTCCTATTTACAGACATTCTAAACGACCCAATAAATTATCATTATATATATATATATATTTTTTAAGTACATATATTAGAACAACATTTAAAACAATATTTTAATGATGACTTTTTATGTAAATTTTATGCATACATATATTAAAGGATTGTTTTTTGGAAACTTGAAAATCTTATTTGAAAATTGTGTTCAAAGAAAAGTTTAGATGTTTATACACTTCTATCTATATATTATGACAAATAAAATAGTTAGCATAAAGTTGCACATATTAGAGTACACGACAGACAGCATTGATTGCATAAAATTAGAATTAATCATATTTTATCATATTCTGACGTGTAACTAAGTAACATTAATTGCATACCAAACACGCGTATGCAATGCAAGCCCAGCCCAAATATTTTAATATTTCACTATTCCTGGTGGATAAATAAAGTCTCTAGGGTGATGCTATTTAAAAGCCAATACACAGCTGCGTTAATTGAATACATAAAATGGATGCTCCCTCCCACTTTAATGAGTCCTCTTCTGTGCAGTCACTAACTCCTCTAAATTACAATGAGTTCAGGTACACATACTTTGTTTAAAGGGAATGTTCTGGTGGAACCAATACACCCCAAGTGACGCACCAAATCTCAGTCCTTTTGTATTTTGTTCATTAATTCTACATAGGTCCAATTAGCCTAAATCTATATTCACTAATCATATTTTAAATCCACCTCTCCTTGCTTATTAAAATCACGTTTACCTGATATTTACATCAATATCACGATGTAGATACACGTCTATATTGGGTAATTTACGCATTTTCTACAGTTAATTCGGATGGTACTATCTATTAATGCATTTTCCAAGTGAACACACTTACTTTAAAATTTCAACAGCTTTCTAGCCTTCCTATAATTTTATGTAAGCTTGTATTTTATATCATATCTAAAATGAAAAGGCCACCATTATATATTGCAAGTCACATCGTTATGACGATACTAGTTTCATTCGCTCCCCTTTCTTTATACATAGAAGCTGAGGATCCTTTCCTAAATCTGCGTACGTTGATGACAGTAGTTAGGGTCTCAGTGTCTCGGAATTTTACGTGGCTAAAAGTTCCAACAATGCCTTCCTTTCAAGGTATCAGGAAGTGAAACTTTCGGGAACGCAGACTTTGCCAGTTTTTAGTAAATTATTGAAGCAGCCCGAAGTTTTATAACAACTCACTTCTCAGATAGAATTATTATATCTTTATGATGGAAAAGAGAGTTCTTTTATCTGTTTTGATACGCACAAACAACAGACTCTAGACAAAAATATCTTAATTATATGTGACAAATTTCGTTGTTTGTTGCCTTATACTTTAAAACTTCGTTTACATATTATGATCGTTGATGTAAATAATTTCTACTCTAAACAATTCAACTTACTATGTCTGGCTCGGGTGAAAGATATTAGCGATTGTAGACGTGCACATCATGCGGTGATTTCAATGTGGGGTGTCAAATTTCATCGTGTCCATGTTGAGCCACCCACTCTTCCTTCAACATCATGTACTACACGAGATCTAGAGTGCGCACTTAATTTGGGGTTCAAATTTGGATCAGCTTCAGATCAAAAAGAGGACGCTTCTTCGGATGCTTCCATAAATTCGACAACAGCAACAGTTTCTCCTCCTTATGAGGACCATAGATTAGTTGGAGAAAGACTACTTCTTCATCGTCTCTCTAAATGCCTCTATTCCAGGCCTTCTGTCCTGCAGAGTCGGCCTTCTACTGCCCCGGCCCATCGTTGCTATGGTAACGGCACAGGCCGTAGCTATGCCACCAGAGCAAGTAAGCCGACTTCACAAAAGGTGAGACAGATTTATTTTATTACAAGAAGGTATATTTTACTGATTAGGCAATATTACATGAAACAATCTTTGAATATATTACATATTTAGTATATTTTAAAAGAAAACCTGCTTGTAGTATCACACAAAAGGTTTCTACCCATTGGATTTTGTAGGAAGCTTAATATTATACTTCGGAGTAAAGTTTCAATAAAATAGTGCTTTTGAAATATATATAATAAGGAAAAAAAAATTATTTATGCATATTATTAAACAATTTTTTATAATAATTGTATTTTTGAAACATTTTATGATATATGCTATATATTTTAACATACAATAGTAAAGATTTCTCATATGAGAAATATATTATTAATATATTTATTTGAACAAAACAACTCTACAATGTTACATTCTGAGTGGAATAGAAAAAAACATTCAAATATAAAGAAAACAAATACCATGAGATTTTTCCGAAAGTAGAATCATTAATGTTTTCAAGGTCGCTCTTGAAGAACTGTTCATTCTAAAAGTCAGAATCATTCGACGTTGCCATAAAAATTAAGTAGGTCACGTATCTGATTCTCGACACGACACAGCCCGTGTCCAAATTCAAGCGCGATATTAAATTTGAATTTGTATATTAATGAAATGGTTAGTTTGAGTTTTAATGAAAATAATTTTCATAAATAATATTGATAATACAATAATGTATGAGCGACAAAAAATCATTCATTCCGAAAGTTTAAAGATTCCTGACAATTTTGTTTCTAAAAATGACAATAGAAAACGTAGATCTACATTTATAAAAATGTAAGTTCTAAAGTTTAAGTGCGATGTATTCGACGATGCCACGTGCTGAAGCGATGTCATTGACAGGTTGTTACTGGGGAACGATGAAATACAGTACTCCGAATGTAGACGTTCAATGATATATTTTGGAGCGAATCCATGTAAGAATTTACAATTTATGCAGCACAATTTGAATTTTATACTTTGAGATAATGAAAGTCAATGAAGTTCTCTACGACCTGTGTTGTAAGGGAACTCGTGACAATTATTTAATCAGTCTAACACAGCTGCAGTCCTGAACCGCTCAAGGTAACCAATTCTATAGGATGTGTAGCTGTAATGATATCGTTACAATTGTCGAGTTCTGTTGATGTATAAATGTATTAAGAATAATGACAGCCCTTTAAATTGTTCAAAACAGTTTAATGGTCCAACGTGGACGCTATATATATATACCTACGAGTCCTACATACACGACAATATGTATCTAGGAATGCAATGTTATAATTGAAAGCGAAATTACAAATATTGCGAATGTGGCAAATTAACGTAGGCTTCAAGAGTAACGCCTAGATGTTTAACATGAGTACAGATTTACAAATGATTAGGAAATGTTTAATTGACGAGTCTAAGTGTTTTTTCCCTGATAGAGGAATTTTCGTTTAACTGGGAATTAATTTCAAACGATTGTAATTTATTAAATTATGATGCAGCTGATCAGTGCAGTTGTCGATAGCATCAACCCTGGAATACTCGTAAACAGCCATGTAAACACAGGAATCATTGGCTTAGAGTAAAATGTTTATTTTATGAGAAATTAACAAGTCTGATACAGGAGAGATATATGTATAACGAGTAAAGTAAAGGTCCCCACAAAACCTCGAGGATCACCGCATTCAAAAATATATGCCAATTTGTATATTCTTAAACCTTTTAAAATAATTAAGATTTTTTACTGATGAAATTTAATAACTTTATGCATATTTAATAAATGTGAATTAAAACTAAAAATATGAATTATTAAATGTGTTCATTTATTAAGCCATTATGTGAATTATAAATTCCCGTAAACTAAAAACTGATTATATTACCTATTCAACTTTCTAAAACAACCAAATGTGCCCCTAATTGTATCGCTTGCAGTGCTTTTAACACTTGCATCGCTTGCAAACTGTTAAACCAAACCAATGTTTCTTAAAATCTGTTGTTATTTAGTAGAGTGCCTCATTTGTAACGCTATTTATATCGGGCAGACTGATAGAAGAATACGCACACAAATTGTAGAACAAACACACTAATCACCAGTTATCTCATGTGTACATACTCATATTCTGCCTTCACACTCTCATCCTGAGCTGAACAATTTTAATTGGGGAATTGTGGCAGTGGCAAGATTACACTATACGCTCGTCTTTCTATAAGAAGCTAGTGTGTGCATCAATACATTTTCCAATAATTTAATGAATGGATGTAGTGGTACGCAATTTTTGCCGTTTCTTTTCTAATTTGTTTTACATAACTTTGTATCCATTCTCATGTCAGTGTCGTGTGTTTTGTTAAATTTGCTTTCTGTTATTTAATGTAAAATGTAATCATAATTATATTTCATAATCTTTTGTAAGATTTTCTTGCTTTAGTTTATACACTCTTACCACTGAAGAATGTTAGCGATACGTGTGGCAACAATAAACCTATTTTTTCCAATGAAAGTTTTGCCTTTTTATGTTTTATTTTCATTATTTAATATTTAATATCGGAAATGATTCAAAAACTGAAACAAGTACATAAGGTTGTTAAAATTGCAATTACTGTAAATAATATGTAACACATTTTCTTTATTATATAATTTTTAAACAACTTATAACGTTGCAATATGATTTTTATAACTATGCAGTAATTATCAAAACGTATATAATTATCGATTGACAGAGTTGTGAAGCGATTCGATGCCGCCAGCGTCTGGACTCCAGCGTCACTGTGTTCCGAAAGCACGTGTGGCGGCCTCTTTCAGCGTGTCCGGTGGTGGAGGCTCCGGTAGAAACGGTAATTGAAGCGAAGAGTGAATTTCTGCTGCCAAGTCGATTGCCCAGAACAAAAATTAATCTACCTATTGATTCTAAGTAAGGACATTTGAAAATCCTGATTTGTAGTTTCCAATGTTATTTTTAAACTTATATTTTTAGTCTATATATTCCGTTTATATTTTGGGGGAACAAATTAGTTCTTTATCTGTAATAGTATATCTATACTTATAATATGTAATGAATAATGGATGACAAATTTAATATTCCGAAAAATATAGAGGGAATATTTTCAGTAAATTTTATTCATTAACTTCTCGATTTATTTTCCGCAATGTATTTGTCATCCGTTATAGATCTGACAAAATGCTTATTATTGATTCATTTGAAAACTTGTGCAGAATTTTATATTGATGTTATCTAATGTTGTAATTGGCTTTAGTAATGATGTTACCAAATTAGACAATACGGTAGCATCGTCAAGCTAAGAACAAGAGCGTCAGCGATTAGTTTAAGAGATGCTACCAGCTCAAATCATTAATACTAAGGAGTATAAGCCTATATTTTTGACCACTAATAAGTCATACTAGAATGCATTAAACATCTCATTTTTGGTATCAGCATAACCGTGAAGTGCAAAAGAATAAAATACATCTATATGCACATTTTCTATATAACATTTTGTTTTGTATATATAAGTTTTTATATAAAAATTGCCGACATTTATCAACAACAAAAACAAGCAACCACAAAGTGATACTAGAGTAATAACCATAGAAATTGAATAACTAAGTAACATAAATAACTTATTTATTTATTTATGGACATAATATACCTAGTTAATCTATATCTATGGACACAACAGTCTTACATAACAATATGCTGCGACGAAATACCATGGCAGAAAGAAAATGAAAAATACTTTTTAGACGGAAAATCATATGACATTAAACCAGAATGTGACTAACTGTAAAGTGGAACATTTTGATAAGGTAAGCTATTAGGTTTTTATTTTGATAAAAATATTTCCATTTCCATATTCAAGCGTTTACACTAAAATGATATTAATAAAATCCAAAAAATTGAGTATAAGTTATATTTTTTACAAGTAAATACTTTTATGAAAATTATTCACAGTATAACGATGCCTTATGTCAAGTTTCTTAATTTTTTTGCACAATTATACGATTTAATTTATAATTAAAAAAATATTATTTACGTTGTATGCATTAAATTCTCTGATTGTAGTCATATTTTGCAAGAAATATAAATGATATCAACACAAAATTGACAGCGTCGTAAAAATGAAAGCCAAAAACAAGATCCTCAAAGGCAAACACGTTACAATAATGTTTGTAATACGTAGTACAACCATTGAAGAAATTGATATCCATATTAAAGGGCCAATAATTAATTTGTTATACTATGCTTGCTGTTAAAATTGCGTATATATATGTATACACATGTGTAGATGAATGAGTAAGATATGCATATTTAATAACTGAAAGATTCATAGATATAAGAGAACAACAATTCAGAAACATTCTTGGCTATTGTACATTTTTACAGTAGCAATGAAACATATGAATACATAGTTGTTTTTAATAAGCTAATTATTATTATATATTAGTAATAGTATTTTTACTTACTAACTTATTACTTACATATTAAAAAAAATGTTTGTCTTTTTGTACTATCATCAACTGTATTTAATTTTTTTACCTTAGAGGAGTCCATTTCATGGCTTTCTTTTTTGCGACGCTGACAATTTTGATTAAATTTTAAAATTATTTTAATAAATAAATTTTAATCTTAGATATAAATATACGTTCAATAAAATTATTTGAGATAATCTATATCTATGGAGCAAAATAACCTCTTAAACTAGTCAAACCTATATCTGCAGAAAATGAGGATTCCCTATTCGGTTCGGACAACCCGAAGAAGTTAAATACAACAGTATAATATTTATTAACTGTTCAATGTGGACTGCGAGTAGGAAAAGAGGTCCGGGAACTAAGCTGTCATGGAAGAATAGGCCATTTAATGTTAAATTCTTATCTAATGACTCTGGGATTTTGAGTACAGCATAGAAATAGGAGTGAAAGGAAAGCGAAACAGCAAGCCAAAATTATGTGCAACTTCGCAAACGAAGTAAGACCAGACATCCAATCATAAGACAAAGCAAAGTCACGTGACTTCATAAGAAATAACTGCAATAAGCTAGTTAAAATAGGATTATAGTTATAGGTTTTTGTGTTTATATATTTGAAAAACGCAGATCTTTAGCTTTTGAACGATTTCATATCATCTCAAAAGTATTACTCCTTAGTCAAGAAATATGTATCGAAATCATTCGTCCCACTTTTACATATATAAAAGGCGGGAATCTTTAAATAATTTTGGAATTCCCCGTCTAACTGGAAACGACGCTTGCATGCTGAATTTCAATGAGTCTTCATAGCCGTATCACTCCTGTGTAACTCTCATTTCTATAGAGTACACAGACCAGTACCCCAAGACATACAAACATTGGTTAAAAAGTCACTACATTGAACCCAAAGTAATACGAATTTATGCAACTTTTTATCAAAACCGCTGTTTTATTTCTCTCTACAAGAAAATGTCATCAAGAATGCTCAACGAAAGTGCTTTTTTGCAACTTGTCCCACACCAAATTAAAAATAAGTAGTTAACACCAGAATAGACGTAACATTTTTTCCTTAGTATTTCGGTAAATTATGGAAACTGCCGGGAAATATGAGAATTTAACTATAGTCAATTTAAAGTGGTCAAAAGTCATGCGTTACAAGATTCACCGAAACTACTGGAGTCAAGGATTCGGCAACATTTATTACAGGGCATCGTTAGGAATGCTTTATAGCGTCTACAACGATATGGGCGCTAAATGACAAAGCAGAAGTTAGAATCACTTGTTTTAAGCAATTCAATAGTTAGCAAAAGGTTGAGACATTGAGTCAAGCATCACTGGAACCAAAGAAAACAACTTCAGACGAAATGCATTACAATCAAACAAAGGCATATGTTAACTGTCAAGTTATCAGTATCAGTGGAACTCAGTCCAATTTATCCCCGTAAATCATCCATAATTGTTAATAATTTGAAATTATAATTTTGATTATTTCATTGTTAATTTAATAATTATTGTAAAATTAATTTGGGATACATACATATAAAATATTGTGAATTTTTCAAAATTTATAACTGTGCAAAGATATGTTTTATTATTTTATTATATGCTTTATTGATAATGTTGTCTTATACTATATTTATGCACGACATGCAACCTATTTTTAATGTCTGTTCTGTTTGTCATTTTCTATTTAAAAACATGTTTTGTTTATGTCCTTCAATTTTTGCCTCTTCCTAAAATCTTTTGAAGAAAGAATATGTTCAAAGAGTCTTCGATAGGTACACTTCAACTTATTCAAACCGACTCCCGCGACTGTTATTAAGTGTTTAGAGAATTTTAATTGAATTAAATTATATTTCTCAATATAAAGTTATAGGAATGAAATCCCGTGATTAAGGGATGTAAAGAGTTTCATAAAATAAAAGGAAACAAACAAAAATGCCTTTATCTATATATATATGCTACAATAGTTTTGTTTCCGTCAAACGTATTTACCCGAATAATTCATTTGTTTCCTCTCTATATTTAAAATTGTTATTTTATCATGTAAAATATTTGACATAATTGTTTTGTTTAAAAATCAAAGTATTTATTTTGATTTTTTGTGAAATTTAATTATTTTCGGAAGTCTATAATTCACCTAGACTAAATTAATGTAACATGTTAGTTCTTTGTGTAATACGTTTATATATTTTCCAATATTATTGTGAGATATTAGACGTAATATTTAAAAACGGACTGGACATATTTGTTAAAGTATTGTAGGCATATTTTGGTTATAATCTATTTTTAAAGCATAAATTTGATGCGAAACATATTGTTGAAACATATAAGAATCTTTATTTTGAGTATATTTGCAGATATAACTTTTATTATGATTTTTTCACAAGTCTACAATTATTAGATTGTTACTTCCGCAAAGTAAAATAAAGTAAATATTGATTAAATTAAAATGACTAAAGTAAAAAATAAAATAATGTTACATTAATAATTTTGCAATAAATAAAATAATACTAACAATTTCAAATCAAGAACAAGAGCGTCTGCAATGTAGCTTTAAGTTCTGGTATCTAGTGTTATAACCCTCCTGGCGTATTTCAGAAGTGCAAACCTTGACAGAAGTATGTACAATGACATACGCCCTGAGCGGTGTACTGACCTCGAGAAGAGTAATAAGACGAAAGTAAGAAATAGATGTCAACTTACCAACGCTCTATCGGAGATAGACAGCTGATGAGATGTGAGAATCAAAATAAGTAGCTTGAGAGATGCCATAGCTCTAATTATTAATGCTAAGAAATAAAAGCCTGTTTTTAATCCCTAAAAATCAGGTTAAAGTTTTAATATTGGTATGCTTAGGTGCTAATAAACGATCCCCTTAAATGCATTTAAAAAATTTGTAGTAAATTTTAATCAATAAAAGCAGTATCATCAAAACCTTACTTACCGCAGAAAAAAGACAAGAAAACTGCTCTTTAGCATAAAAAAGAGTCATGCCGATTAAACCCAAATGTAACAATTATCGATTAGTAAAGCGAAAATACTGATATTGAGAAGATATTTTGTGGTTCTTATTAAAAAGTATTCCCATATACAAATGTTTACACCTAGACTATTAAAATCCCCAAAAATTCCAAAATTTGTTATAACTTTTAGAAACTAATCACATTGACGGTATCCTATGCTAAGTTTTAAAATATATTGTATGCCATATGTCATGGTTTTAGACATAATTTACGATTTTTACTATTTGTTTTATTCTTTGATTCTACTTTATTATGCTTTGTGAAAAAATCAACTTTGTAAAATGAAAGCTATAAAACTAAATTGAATACAAAATGTTAATAATGTTAAATAAGAAATAAAAAGCCACAATAAAATTAAAAACGTTTATTATTAAAAATCAAAGTTTTCAACGTTTAGCATGAAAACATGATCATGGAAACGGCAAACTGCAAGCTTTGTAATATTGTTGAATCATGCATTATTACTGAACGGCAAAAGCTTTGGTTTTTAATAGTAAACGTTTTTTATTTCTTATGACTTTTGTTTCTCATTCCACAAGTGACCATTACTTGTTACAATTCACTATGTTAAGATATGTAGTTTAGCCACTTATGAAATTGGGATTAAAAAAGGTGTCAATAATTGTTTTGGATCATCCTTGATGTAATAAATCGCAATTTTGACAGTTAAACGTTTTTTTACAGTTACTAGTTACTATACTTTAGGTAGTAGATACATTATTTCCCTTCTTTTTAGAAATAACATTAAAACAAGAAAATTCATCAATATCTTGTAATCACATTTGTTGAAAATGTGAAAAGCCTTCGAAGATTGCAGGAATTAGTAAAGTAATTCAATGATGGTAAACTTCAAACTGTAAAGAGAAAAGAAGGCTCTGGTTGGTAATTCTCCCAAGCAACGGATAAAAATTTTCAAAGAGTAAGAGAACTAATAGAAAATTATCCTTTTGCTCTGAACGAGATAATATTTCTGCCTCTTTAGAGATTTCTAATACGACCGTACACCACATCATCAGGAAAGCTCTTCTCTTGAAAAGTCTATGTGCACTTTGGATTCTACATTCCTTAATTGAAAATAATAAGCGTCAACGAGTTCAACAAGCCAACGAACTGATTGGTACTTTAAGTAGAAATGTGGTTGGAATCGAAAAAATTGGCTATATTCAGAGCCACTCCCTCCATCCAATAAGACAAGCACGTAAGGGTTGGGCCAGATGGTGATCGTCCAAGATTGGCTATATTCAGAGCCACTCCCTCCATCCAATAAGACAGGCACGTGAGGGTTGGGCCAGATGGTGATCATCCAAGATTGGCCAGGCGAATAATCAGTGACAAAAATATTATGTTAATGAATGTTGCGTGTTACTTTCTAGACGATTATCTCTTAAACGTATTTCTGCCTGAAAGAAACTGAATGAAGAGAGGTTCATAACTTTAATTGAAAAAACTTACTAGGTGGCGTAATAAATTACCAATCATGCATGACTATACTCGACCACACAGACTCCAATTTTAACTGGACAATGTTTTTTGGATAATTGTATAACGATCATTTTGGAACAACCTCCATATTGCCCAGATTTTAGTCTTCTGGATAGATAAGTATTCAAGAATAGGGAAGTTAACTGAAGATATATTATTACATTCAACTGCATCACAAATCTCGAAGCACTTTTGGGAAATTTTATAAGCAGAAAAATATCACGCTTCAAGTTAAACAGAAAATTTATACACTTGTTTTATGATTTAGAGGAATTGTTGCTGCTGCTACATTAATTTAAATTGTTATTTTGATTTAAATATTACATTAAATTGTACAATTTGATATACATAAACTAGATTATTACAAATGTCTCCTACTTCAAAATATAAAAAACGTGTTTTTATTAATATCCCTACAATAGTACCTAATTAGTTATAACTTTTATTAATTGATATCTAAACAAAAGCGACAATTTCGCAAAATGAAAGCCATGAAACGAGCTCCTCAAAATCCAAAATGATATAATTGATGATAGGAAGTACAGCCATTGAAGAAATTGATAAAAAATGACGCTAACATTAATCGTTACAATGCTTGCTGTTTAAAATGCATAAACATTTATATAGATTAATAAGGAACATATATATTTCGAAACTGTAAAATTGATAAAAATATGACAAAAAAATTATGAAAAAAATTGTAGCAATGGTATTAATTAAATTATTTTACTATGTTATAAAAATTGGTTTACTTAAAACAGACACTTTTGCATTCATGTGGGTTTCATTGCTTTTGTAAAAATGTCCCATTGCCAAGAGTTATTCATAATTTTTGTTGTCTTATTTTCTTCACAATTTTACAGTTTAGACGTATACCCACCTACATATGTTCCACATTGATCTATACATTTATTCATTTTAACAGAAAGTATTGTAACAATTATATCTTGGCGCCATGTTTATATCAATTTTTTCGATCGCTGTACTATATGTATCATCAATATAATTTTAACGTCTTGTTTTAATCTTGGCTTCCTTTTATATATTTTTTAATGGCTGTACTTCCTATCGTCAATATCATTTTAACGTTTTTCTTTTGAAGAGCTCGTTTCTTGGTTTTCATTTTTGCGACGCCGACATTTTTGTTTAGATATCTACTCACTTTTTAAAAAAATATTTACTATATTAATATAATTTCATGCATTTAACGTAAATAATGATAATTTATCTATTTGTAAAATTCTGAAATAGTACAAAAAATATTCTTGCATGTTTCGTAATTTTGATTTTTCTCATATGATTAAATTCCAAAGAAATTATATCTTTACTAAATTGTATGAGTTATACGCAATTTTTTAGATTTTAGTTTAAACGCTTGAATATATGGAAATTAAACATTTTTATCAAAATAAAACCTAAACATATCTTTCCGTATCAAAATTGTTCGTTTTTTTAATAATTACATTTTGATGTAAAATTATTTTCTGTCTAACGTGTAGTTAGTTTTATTTTCACTTTTAAATTAATCTTTGGTTTTATTTCGTTGCATATTGGTAAGTAAGACTATTGTACTGCACTTAATGATACATTTCTAGCGATTAATCTAAAAAGATTAATTTTATGTAGAAAATGTATTTTTCGATATATTTTCATTATCAATCAACTGGAATTCGCATTAGGCCTACTCTGTTGTTCTTTAAAATCAGTTGTGTCATTTAATTATAAAAGCGGTAAATAGCGTCTGACCTAAATGAATTATAGCATTTGGCCTATAACTGTATTCTAATGATGATGTAATAATACAGTTCAC